>ML345971.1:0-35205 GCA_005239505.1 Nicotiana paniculata
TATATGAGGAACAGGCAGGAGCCCCCAAAGCCTCCTTCTCCAAAACGAACTGTCAACGTGATATACGGAGGTGAAGAAGTAAATGGAGTAGTCTGCAAAATGACCACAAAGTTCACAATTACACATGGAAAACGGGTTCGTGAAAATATGGAAGCGGACGATATAACCTTCGATGATGCAGATATCGGCGGATTAATGCTTCCTCACAACGACGCTCTGGTAATATCTTTACTTATTCATGACACTAACGTAAAAAGAGTGTTGATTGATCCAGGTAGTTCAGTCACCATCATTTTTCTAAGAGTCGTGGAAGAAATGCTATTGGGGAATCGATTAATCCCAAGGGCACGAGCCATATCAGGGTTTGATAACTCCACGGTTATAACAAAAGGAGAAATTGAGCTTAGCGCTTATGCTGAGGGGGTGATCAAAAGTACCAGGTTCCAAGTCATCGATACTGACATGGCTTATAACGTAATCGTGGGAAGACCATGGATCCACGACATGAAAGCAATACCATCCACCTTGAATCAGGTAATTAAATTCCCCTCTGAATGGGGGATTCAGCAAATTAGAGGCAATCAGCAAACCGCAAGAAATATAAACTCCGTGGTACACTACAACAAAAAAATAGAGGTGGAAGAATCACAAGATAAGGGAATCTCCCGAGCGGGTAACACCGCCCAAAAATGCATGGAAGAAATTACTACCCAAATAGGTACAGAAGGTATTATTGCTGAAACAGATTCCAGATCGGACGTCATTCATGAACCGGAGGAAAACGAGCACATCAAAACAACTACGGAAGAGCTCAAAGTTGTTACATTGTCTGAACAAAAGCTTGAACAGAAAGTGTATATAGTCTTGAGGCTGGGCCCCGGTCGAAGAGGTAAGTTAATTGATTATTTAAAGGCTAACGCAAACTGCTTTGCGTGGTCCCACTCAGATATGACAGGCATCCCACTAGAAGTGATGACTCATAAACTAAATGAAGATCCATCCTTCGTACCTGTTAAGTAGAAGAAAAGAAAGCAAGGACCATTCAAGAACCAAGTGATTGACGAAGAGGTACAGAAACTCTTGAAGATTTGTTCGATACGAGAGGTAACGTACCCTAACTGGCTAGCTAACACCGTGGTAGTATCTAAAAAGAATGGCAAATGGAGAGTATACGTAGATTATACTGACTTAAATAAAGCACGCCCCAAAGATTCATTCCCATTACCACATATAGATCAAATGATTGATGCCACTGCAGGTCATGAATTATTAAGCTTTTTAGATGCATATTCTGGTTATAATCAGATTAAAATGGATCCCTCAGATGAGGAAAAAACTTCCTTCATTACAAACAGGGGGACTTACTGTTATAAAGTTATGCCTTTTGGCTTGAAAAATGCTGGAGCCACCTATCAAAGGTTAGTGACTAAAATGTTCCAAGAACATCTTGGAAAGACGATGGAAGTTTATATTGATGATATGTTGGTAAATTCAACACAAACGGAAGACCATTTCCAGCATCTTTCTACTACTTTTGATATTTTACGCAGGTATAATATGAAGCTAAATCCAGAAAAATGCGCTTTTGGAGTGCAATCAGGTAAATTTTTGGGTTTCCTTGTATCGAACAGAGGAATAGAGGTAAACCCCGCTCAAATTAAAGCTATAGAAGAAATACCTGATATTTTAACAAATAAAAAAGAAGTTCAAAGACTAACATGGAGAATAGCAGCTTTGGGAAGATTTATTTCTAAGTCTTCCAAAAAAAGTTTTAAATTCTTCTCAGTTCTCAAAAAGCAGAATCAGTTCGAATAGACTAAAGAATGTCAGCAAGCCCTCAAGAATCTGAAGATGTATCTATCGAAACCACCGCTGCCTGGTAAGCGAAGAAAAAGGTAAGCAATCACCTACCTACTATGTAAGTAAAACTTTACTAGATGCTGAAACTAGATATCCACATCTGGAAAAATTAACCTTAGCTTTAATAATGGCATCTAGAAAAATTACGACCATATTTTCAATGTCACCCAATCACCATTGTGACTTCATATCCTTTAAGAAATATTCTGCATAAACAAGAATTGTCAGGAAGATTAGCCAAGTGGGCCATATAATTAAGTGAGTATGAAATAATCNTGTGTCGGCTTAAGCATAGTCTTAATATCACCCACGGGTGAAAAGACACGGCAAACTATCAAGTGTTATCCTATAACTAACAATGAAGCAGAGTACGAAGCTGTTATTGCAGGGCTTGAACTCGCACGGGAGCTCTCAATCGAGCAAATTGTGATCAACAGCGACTCCCAACTGGTAGTAAATCAGATACAGGGGACTTACATCGCTCGAGAGACTAGAATGCAACAATATCTTGAAAAAGCACGAGAGCTCGTGAGACAATTCAAAACATGGAAGGTAATGCAAATACCTAGAGAGGAAAATGCAGAAGCAGATGCATTAGCTAACCTCGCAGCAATCATGGAAGTAACAAACAAATACAATATTGTCGTCCAACTATTCCACTCAATGATCGACCAAGACAGGAATGAGGTAACTTTCAACAACTTAACCTGGGACTAGAGAAATAAAATTCTTAAATTTTTGCAGAATGGCACCGTACCCGCAGACAGGAAAGCAGCTCAAGCACTTCGCCGCAAAGCTGCACGGTACTGCCTTATTCGCAACTCGCTTTATCGCAAGATGTTCGGAGGACCCCTAGCTAAATGCCTCGGACCTAACCAAATGGAATTTGTGATGAAAGAAGTCCACGAAGGACACTGTGGAAATCACTCAAGGGCGAGATCCTTAGTGAAAACCCTAATCAGAGCTGGATACCATTGGCCCAAGATGGAATAAGAGGCCGAGAACTTCGTATCCAAATGCGACAGGTGCCAAAGGTTTTCCAATAACATGCATCGACCAGCAGAATTATTGCATCCAATAATATCCCCATGGCCTTTCATAAAATGGGGTATGGACATAGTAGGACCTCTTCCCACAGCTAAAGGACAGGTACGATTTTTGCTCATGCTAACCGACTATTTTACAAAATGGGTAGAGGCAGAAGCGTTCAAACAAGTGCAAGAAAATGAAGTTAAAAGCTTCTTATGGTGAAACATAATATGCCATTTTGGGATACCAAAAGAGATTGTGTGCGATAATGGCCCACAATTCACAGGCTCACAAATCACAGAATTCCTCGAAAGCTGGAAAATCAAACAGATCACTTCAACGCCATACCACCCCCATGGCTAATGGTCAAGCTGAGTTAACAAATAAGGTCATCATCAACAATCTAAAGAAGCGACTGGATAAGACCAAAGGAAACTGGCCTGATGAGTTACCAGCGGTACTATGGGCATACAGAACAACTTCAAAAATAGCCACGGGAGAAACTCCATTCGCACTTGTCTATGGCTCAGAAGCCTTAATACCTGTGGAGATTGGCGAACCAAGCATAAGGTTCACAACAGCCATGGAGGAAGCAAACGACGACGAATTAAGGACCAATCTGGACCTGCTCGAACCACGAAGAGAAGCAGCACTGATACGGATGGCAGCTCAAAATAAAATCATAGAGCGTTATTACAACCGTAAAGCTCATCTAAGGTACTTCAAGATTGGGGACTTCATCCTCAAAAAAGTCTTTCAATCAACGAAAGAAGCAGGCGCAGGAAAGCTAAATCCAAACTGGGAAGGACCCTACGAAATCTAAGGCATAGCTGGGAAGGGCGCCTTTGAGTTGGAGGCTATGGACGGCAGAGTTCTACCAACAAGCTAGAACACCATCCACCTAAAGAAGTATTACTTCTAAGGAAAAGAAATACCCCCCGTCAGGTATCACACTTTCGATTTTATTTTGAACATTTAAAAATTTTGCTAATTTTTTTAGATGATAGGCATAAAGCTAACCCATCACCAGATGATGATATTAGACTGCAAAGACGCGAGGAAATAACACAATTCCCGGTCTAGGGTTACACTTTTTGATGGATGTTTTAAAGGGTTAAGCAGTCATCATCTAAAAATCTATATACCTTCGAGTCCGGAATGTTTTTCCTTTTCACGAAAAGGACCACAAGGAAGAAATAATCAAGTTCTCGAGATCTCATTCTTCAAAGCTCAAACACTTGGGGGACTATACAGTATGGAAGGCTAAGACGAAGCAAAGAAGACTATCAGAAAGTCAAAAGCTCGAGCCTGAAGACCCATCTACCCAACAAGGCAAGTGATACGAGTAGAATCGAAAGAGATCAAAAGAGTCATCCAAATACAAAACCTAATGCAAAAATGCAAAAAAAAAACCTTTGAACATGTTCAGGATGAAAGGCAAAATATTAGTCATGAGGAAGAAATGTACATCTTTATACTTATTCAGAACCGTTGTAACAAAAACAGTGAGGGGTAAAAGATCATCATCATTTGTACTTACTCAAAAAACTGTTATCAAATAAAATAGTTACGAATGAAAGATCAAAATCCATGTATTTGTTCAGAAAACTGTTGTCAAATAAAACAGCTACGGATGAAAAAGCATTTTGCCTCGTACTTATTATAAAAATGTTATCAATAAAAACAGTTGCGCGTAGAAACCCCAATCTTTATAAAAACTATTACTAGTGAAAAACAGTTGTTCCCTTGTATTAATATCGAAAAACTGTTACCTATGAAAAACAGTTACGAAATACAAGGGTATATCAAATCTGTTAAACAAAAATAGTTGCAACATGAGTTTTAGACGATAATCAAACACATGTAAATTGTCATGGAAGTTCAAATAAAAAAAACTTTCCTTGGAAACATTCTTAAATATGTGAAAAATTCCTATCACTCTATTGCATTATTACACCTTTATGAAGTTGAGACGTCTTCTTCATTAAGTGTCGATCAAAAAAGGGTCCTCTTCCATAAATTATGCCTACTACAAAAAGGTACACATTTAATATGACACCGCACCTATTACGAAAAGGTACGAGCAATCTAAAGAATTCTATATGCAAAACTCAGAGGTAAAACTGAAACCTCAAAAAATGAAGCATGCAAAAGACTTAAAGAGTGAAACATAAACTCAACAAAAGTCATACTAGCATTAATATATTACAACGGCTAAGTAAAAACTAAGTATTAACTTATACTTAGCCGTATAGAATTTTTGTACATTAAGGTGCCCCTAAGTTGTCATTTGGGGACTTTAAAGAGATCCAAATTTACCCCCGATGGGACTGGGGTTAACCACCAATTGAGACAAAGATAAAAAAAGGGTGAACCAACTTCTTAAATTTCTTCAGGAGGGGGGTTGACTTCACTGGCAAAAGGAGCGGGAGCAACTGGGGATGAAGAGGCACGAGCAGCAGGAGTCTCACCATCAGGTGAAGAGAGGTTATGACCTTGTTGAGCCTTCTCCATGGCTTCCTTAGTTTTAGCTATTTCAGCACTAAGGTCGAAACCCTCTTAACTCATTTCCGTCAATGTGTCAAGGCGAGAATTCATATACGCCCAGCTCACATCAACAACAGTCACCTCTTCAAGATCTTCATAATCCCTTGCCCATACTTGAAGCTCAGCTCTCAATTCGTCCTTCTCCGCTTCAGCAGCTTCATGGGCGGCCCTTAACGGCTCAGTCGACTCCTCCAGAGTTTGAACTTTATCTAAAGCATTACGAAGGTCCTCTTGAGTACGAGTGAGTGATTGCACGAGCTCGCCTGAGTATTCCTCCTTCTNCTTTATCTAAAGCATTACGAAGGTCCTCTTGAGTACGAGTGAGTGATTGAACGAGCTCGCCTGAGTATTCCTCTTTCTGCCCCAGCAAGTTTTTCAAGTCTCTAATCTCCTCTGAGGCACGGGACAGCTGCTCAGCAAATGAGGACTCCAGAACACTCTTGTCTTTATCAACCTGACTGGAAGAATCCTTCTCTAGTGCCAGTTCTTCCATCATGAGCCTCATCTACCGCTTCAAGGTACTCATTTCCTCTTCTAAGGCATCCACGTCAATCCTTGGGCTATCATATTGTGCCTTCCAATTATCAGCATCGGCCTGGAACTCTTTTGTCTCCTGGTCCGTATTTGAGATCCTCTTCATGAGCTCCATGCCTATAAGATTAATCTACAAGAAATAAACCAATTAGATATGATAAATTTCATATGCAAAACTGAAAGAGGATAACCTGCATCATACCTTCAAAGAGGTATGCACAACTTCATTGGCCCATGTAAGAGCACTATGGCTGGCTAGCTTGGTTTTCTCAGCGGGACCTATCAAAGGCTTAAGCCACACTTCGGGCTCACCAGTTTTCTTGAAAAGATTCCCCTCAGCTGGAACCTCTATTATCACATGCCGCATCTTTCTGCTGGAAGACCCTACTTCCCTAGCGGAAAGCATGGAAGCAGGCAGAGATGAAGCAACAACAGGCACGGAGGGTTGAATACTGGAGAAGCCACGGGCAAACTAGCAGACACGGAGGATTGAAGAGTTGAGGAAGCCACGGGAAAAGCAACAACAGAAGCCGTAATAGACAAAAGAGTAGATGAGACAGCTTCTCTTAAAGAAACAGGAAAAACAGCAGCCAAAGGGACATCATCAGGAGCAAGGTCAAAACCTTCATGGAACAAGTAATCTACAGACTTATGAATGGGGGAATGTGAAACATCTTCAAAGGTAGAGGGCTCAACCACAGACACGGAAGGCAAAGTCATGGGTGTAGACTCATCGTCTGAAACCACCCGCCTTCTCTATGGCATGCGCACCAAAGCACCCTCCTCTTCTTCTTTTTCTACGGAACAGGACTTACCAATCTTCCTCTTTGAGGAAGACGAACCAACAATAATCTCTTGGGCTTGGGCTAAAGACATCTTCGGGATAGATAAAGCAGACACCCCACAAGCAGAGAACCCTATCAAAAGGGAAAAAGTTAAGCGATAGAGAAAAGAGGCTCGAGTAAGGAAAGAAGCAAGAACAAAAGCTTCACTTACCGTGGGTCTTTACATGCCAACCGTACCTCCCAGCGAGTTACTTCCAAGATCTCTCTTCTAAAAGAGCAACGGACAATAATTTTTCTACCCAATCACGACTACCAGAGACATTCTCAACAGTACCCATGATTGCTGAGAGAAGAAGAAACAAATATGGTGTTAGTAAAACATCTCAAGTCAGAATGAGGAAAAGTAAATAAATGTGAGCTAAAGAATACTCACGTGCACGATTCCACTTCTCAGGGAAGGGAAGATTTTCTTCACCCACTAAACCAACAGTGGGTATAACAACATACCGGAGGTACCAACCCCTATCCTTATCATCTCCTGGGGTTACCAGCACTCTTTTGCTCCTAGCAGTCAGAGTAAAAACCCCTTGACGAAACAAGGCAGGAGAGTAGAGATGAATAATATGGTTGAAAGTAAAAGGAACTGAGTCTAAAGAAACTAAACTCTTAAGACATGCGACAACTCTCCACACAAGCAGACCAACTTGTCCTAAGAAGATATTGAAGAAACGGCAGAATTCAATTATGACTGGATCAATGGGAGGTCTAAACCCTAGAGTAAAAGGGTACGTATAAACAAAAGAGTATCCCGTCTTGTAAGAAGTTATTCTTTGATTACTATTCAGAATGTAAACATGGAAATCAGACCTCCAAAAACACTCCCTACGAACAAGGGAAATCTGACCCTCAGTAATAAGGGCTGGATACCTTTCGACACTCTCAAGGGAAGAAGATTGGTCTACGAGAACTTGATTATCACTAGCAAAGACAAACTCAGCGGGAATAATTTCATCAACTCCAGGTTCACGAAGTCGTTCACCTCTACCTCTAGACAAAGACCGGGAAGCCCTAAACCTCGGAGAAACTAGAGACCTAGCAGAAGGAGGGGAAACTATCTGAGAAGAAGAGGAGCCTCTCGAAGGAGTGGATCCTAGACTCCTAAGTCTACCACCCCTCCGACTCGTAGTCGGAGCAGAAGATGGCGTTAAATTTACAATATCTATTACTCTCTGAGGTTGATTTGAAGAAGACATGTTTACAAAGGCAAGAAAAAAGTTCTTTACAAAATACAAAGTTAGAAAGTGTTTCGTGGAAGCAAAGAAAAGAAGAAAGGTATTTATACTTGAGGACAACCATCAAACATGGAAAAAAAAGAAAAATAATGTTGAAACATCATAATTGAAGGTGTCACTTCGGGACTGACACAGCCGCAAAAAGCCCTAAAAGGTGCCGAGTAAATGCAGAACCAATCCGAGAAGGACACGTGGTATGAGCATTAAATAGAAGTGACAAACGACGCCTATGATTCAGAGAGGGATACAATGTTTCGAGGTAAAGCGGCGGCAAAATATTCCCGCCATAAATGAGTATCCACTTACCAAATATTAATCGATAAATATATGGTAAGTGGGGGGACTATCTGTATTGGTAAAAAAAAGAGTTTCACATGGAAGCCGACTCTTAACAACTCAGCCATTATGTGGACACAGGAGAACGCGACAGCTGGATGTGATTCTTTTGAAGAGGTACAGAACAAAGAGGCAAGATTCAATAAACCCACAAGCTCATCAGCCACGGAAAACTCAACCTGATCAAGACAGGGAATAGAACGGTCAGGATGAATCTGGACAAAGCTACGGGCAGATTCAAGGACCCACAATTGATTACTCGTAGTTATGTAACCGTACCCCAATTACCGTTATCCTTTGTAACGCCCCATTAATGTCATAATTAGTCATCAATGGGCAATCATATCAAGAGTTGTACGTTATATCAAGGAATCTCCTATATAAGGGACGGGAATACAGCTTGTAAAGGCATCTGATTCTCGAATACAATATACTTTGCTTTTCTATAAATCTGCAATATTGTCTATTACTCGTTTTTCTCTATTTTCTTGATTATCAGTAACCCGTGTTCATCCTAGAAATAACTTTAGTAAAAGGACCTAATTATTTGGTTAAACAAGTATACCTCCACAAGTAATGCAAATAGGCAGCACGACTTATACACAATTAAGGTCTTTTGATTCAGATCCTAAAATATGGTATCTAAATGATAATAACAAAGACAGATTTATTGCATAACTCAGAGAGGAAGTCTTAATCAGTTTTACTTACTGATTTTATCCTGTTTATAATTAAGCAGGATACATAAATAGACATATTTCCAGTTTTGACAACTTTAATTACCTAAGGCTTGCCTAGGCGTAGGACAATGCTCAGTAATTACCCAGATTATTAAAGAAACTGTTTGAGTTGTTTTGCCTAAACATGCTTGTTTAACCAAAGAATTGGATTCTTTGCCCAAAGCTATTTTAAGAAGAACACAGGATTTGATAACCAAAGAATAAGATTATAGTAGGCAAACTTGTAAATGGAAAGCAGTAAGATGCACAGAAAGAAAGTATATTGCAATAGTGGTTCAGGATCCTCCCCTTACATGTTATATTTTACTCCTTTATATAGGGAATTTCCTAATATAACGTCTGCCTTTTTCAGTGATTGAGCATTGATGACTAATAACGACTTCAATGTAACGTTACAATGAATCATCCATAACTGCTGAGTGAATGTTGTGTAACGTATGGATCTATAATTTGAAGATCTCTGAATCTGCCCTTTATTCTGTCCAAATACACTTTTGACCATGTCTCTTTATCTTCTCAATTAGGTTGAAACTTAATTAACCCGTGGATGTGATTTTCCGTGCCTCTTTGCCTCGTACCTCTTTTTAGAGTCCCGTCCAGCTGTCGTGTCTTTATTGCTCCACGTAGACTAATAAGTCATCAAGATTTGTTACACGTGTGAAGCTCTTTTTTTACCAATACAGATAGTCGCCCCACTTACCATATATTTAAATATTAATATTTGGTAAGTGGATACTCATTTATGGCGGGAATATTTTGCCGCTGCTTTACTCGAATCATTGTATCTTTCCTGTACGTAAGCGTCGCTTGTCACTTCCATTTAATGATTATGACACGTGGCATTCTTGGGTTGGTTCTGCAATTATTCAGCGCCTTTTAGGGATTTCTTGCGGCTGCACCAGTCACGAAGTGACATCTTCAATTATGGTTTTCACATCATTGCCCCTTTTTTTTGCGGTTGCCTTCGAGTATAAATACCCCATTTTCCTTTTCTTTCACAAAAAGCTTCTAACTTTCAAACTTTATTTGTAAAGAACTTTTTCCTTTGACTTTTGTAGATATGTCTTCTTCAAACCGATCTAAGGGAGTCATACACGTTGATGAGTTAACACCATCTTCTGCCCCAAATCGGAGTCGTAGGGGTGGTAGATTGAGGAGTTTAGGCTCTACTCCTTGGAGAGGTTCTTCATCTTCTCAGATTGTTTTCTCTCCTTCTGCTAGGTCTTTAATCTCCCCAAGATCTAGGGTTTTCAGGTCTCTGTCCAGGGGTAGAGAACATCATGAACCCCTACGCAAACCACGGGTTGATGAAATTATTTCAGTTGAGTTTACCTTCACTGGGGATAGTCAGGTTCTTGTAGACCAGTCGTCCTCCCTTTGGTAGTGTTGATAGGTATCCCACTCTTATTACTGAAGGTATGATTCCCCTTGTTCGCAGGGAATGTTCTTGGGAGTCTGATTTTCCCATTGTTATTTCGAATACTAAAAACCAAAGAATAACGTCTTATAAGACGAGGCATTCTTTTGTTTACACTTACCCTTTTACTCTAGGGTTTAGAACTCCTATTGATCCAGTCATCATCAAATTTTGTCGTTTCTTCAACATTTGCTTAGGACAAGTTGGTCTTTTTGTGTGGCGGGTCGTCGCATGTCTTAGATGTTTAGCTTCTTTAGCCTCAGTTCCTTTTTCCTTCAATCACCTCATTCATCTTTATTCTCCTACCTTATTTCGTCAAGGGGTTTTCACTATGGATGCTAGGAGCAAAATAATGTTGGTAACCCCTGATGACGATAAGGATAGAGGTTGGTAACTTCGGTACGTTGTTGTGCCCACTGCTGGTTTACTGGGCGAGGAAAACCTTCCCTTCCCTGAGAAGTGGAATCACGCACGTGAGTACATTTTAGCTCACACCTGTTATTTTTATTCTCTTTGCTTTAAGTGTTTTATTAACACCATAGTTATTTTCTTTCTCTTTCAGCAATCATGGGTACTATTGAGAATGTCTCTGGTATTCGTGATTGGGTAGAAAAGTTGTTATCAGTTGCTCCATTGGAGGAAAGATCTTGGAAGTACTTCTCCGTGAAGTACGGTTGGAAAGTGAAGACCCATGGTAAGTGAAACTTTTGTTTTCGCTTCTTTTCCTTACTCGAGCTTCTTTTTCTTTCTTTGTTTAACCCTTTTCCTTTTGACAGGGTTTTCTGCTAGGGGGATATCTGCTGCATCCATCCCAAAGATGTCTTTGGCTCAGGCCCAGGAGATTATTATTGGTTCCTCTTCTTCCAAGAGGAAAGTTGGTGGGTCTAAGACCTTTGAAGAAGAAGAAGAGGAGGGAATTTTAGTGCGCAGGTCACGTAGAAGAAGGGTGGTCTCAGACGATGAGTCTACACCCGTAGCTATGTCTTTCGTACCTGGTGTCAGACCTCCTACCCCTGGGGATTCTTCTTCTTCTCTTGCACGACTCTACGGATCATCTATTCCATGAAGGTTTTGGCCCTACTGTTAGTGAGGCACCTCTGGCTGTTTTTACTCCGTCCTTTAAAGAAATCCATTCATCTGTTCCGGTTATTTCCCCTGCTCCTTTGGCCATTTCTGCTCCTGCAACTGCCTTGCCCGTGGCTTTCTCAGCTCCTCAAGTTTCCATGCCTGAAACTTCTTTAACTCCACAAATTTCATTGCCCGTGTCTCCTTCATCTTAGCCTGCTTCCGTGCCTCCTACTAGAGAAGTGGGGTCTTCCAGCAGGGAGATGAGGCAAGTGCTAATTGAGGTTCCGGCTGGTGGGAGCCTTTTTAAGAAATCTGGCCAACCCGAAGTGTGGCTGAAGCCTTTGATTGGCCTAACAGAGAGGACCAAGCTGGATAGTCACAGTTCTCTTACCTGGGCTAATGAGGTTGTGCATTCCTCCTTGAAGGTAACGTTCATTCTTTTGTATCTCATTCTTATGTAATTACCGTATCTAATCGATTTTGTTTTTGTAGATAAATCTCATAGGCACAGAACTCATGAAGAGGATTTCTAACATGGAGCAAAATCTAAAGGAGTGGAATGCTGAAGCAGAGAATTGGAAGGGGCAATATGAAAGCCTGAGGCTCGACATGGAAGCCTTAGAAGAAGAAAAGAATACCTTGGAGCGGCAAATGAGAGATGTGGCTGCGGAGTTGGCAGTGGAGAAAGATTCTTCTAACCAAGCGTACAAAGACAAGAGCATTCTTGAATCTTCGTTCGTTGAGCAATTATCCCGTGCCTCGGAAGAAGTTAGGAGCTTGAAAGCTTTGCTAGAACAGAAAGAGGAATACTCAAGAGAGCTTGTGCAGTCACTTACCCGAACTCAGGAGGATCTTCGAATTGCTTTAGACAAAACCCAATCTTTGGAGGAGTCAATTGTACCCTTGAGGTCTGTCCATGAAGCTGCTGAAGTCGAGAAAGATGGGTTAAGAGCTGAGCTTCAGATATGGGAGAAAGATTTTGAAAGTCTAGAAGAGGCGGAAGCTGCCGATGTTAGTTGGGCGTACATGAATTCCCGCCTCAATACATTGACGGAAATGAGTCGGGGAGATTTCGACCTTGATGCTGAAATTGTTAAGATCAAGGAAGCAATGGAAAATGCTCAACAAGGTTTGGATCTTTCCCCACCTGAAGGTGGGACTCCTGTTGTCCAACCTCTTCATCCCAAGCTACTCTTACTCCTTCTGTTGATGAAGAAGCCAATCCCCCTCCTCAAGAAGATTAAGATGTTGATTCACCCCCCCTCCCCCTCCCCCCCCTTTTTTTTAATCTTTGTCTCAATTGGTGGTTACCCCCAGTCCCATTGGGGGTAAATTTGGATCTCTTTAAAGTCCCCAAATGACAATTTAGGGGCACCTCAATGTATAAAAATTTTATACGGCTAGTATAAGTTAGTACTTAGTTTTTACTTAGCCGTTTTAATATTATTAATGCAACTATGACTTTTGTTTTCCGTTGAGTTTTTGTTTCATTCTTTAAGTCTTTTGCATGCTTTATTTTTCGAGGTTTTAGTTTTACCTCTGAATTTTGCATATAGAATGCTTTAGAGTACTCGTACCTTTTCGTAATAGGCACGGTGTCATATTAAATGTGTGCCTTTTTGTAGTAAGCATAATTTATGGAAGAGGGCCCTTTTTAGATCGACACTTAATGAAGAAGACGTCTCAACTTCATAAAGGTGTAATAATGCAATAGAGTGATATGAATTTTTTCACATGCTTAAGAATGTTTCTGAGGAAAGTTTTTTGTTTGAGCTTTCACAACTTTTTACATGTGTTTGATTATCGTCTAAAACTCATGTTGCAACTGTTTTCTTTTAACAGATTTGATATACACTTGTATTTCGTAACTGTTTTTCGTATGTAACAGTTTTTTCGAGTTAATACAAGAGAGCAACTGTTTTTCGTTCGTAACAGTTTTTATTCAAGTTGGGGTTTTCACCCGTAACTGTTTTTGTCGACAACAGTTTTCAATAAGCACGAGGAAAATGCTTTTGCATCCGTAACTGTTTTATTTGATAACAGTTTTCTATATGAGTACAAAGATTTCGTGACTGTTTTTAGTTACAACAGATTTTCTTTCGAACAAGTACAAAGATGCGCATTTCTTCCTCGTGGCTAACATTGCTAACATTTTGCCTTTTAACTTGAACATGTTCGAAGGTTTTTTAGATTAGAGGCTTTGTGTTTGAGTCTTTGGCTCTTTCGATTTTGCTCGTATCACTTGGCTTGCTGGATAGGTGGATCTTCAGGCTCGAGCTTTGACTCTTTGATAGTCGTTTTTGCCTCGTTTTTGTCTTCCATATTGTATAGTCCCCCAAGTGTTTGAGCTTTGAAGAATGAAATCTCGAGCACTTGACTATTCCTTCCTTCTGGTCCTTTTCCTGAAAAGGAAAAATATACGGGACTCGAAGGTATATAATTTTAGATGATGACTTGCTTAACCCTTTTTAAAACGTCCATCAAAAAGTGTAACCCTAGACCGGGAATTTAGTTATTTCCTCCCATCTTTACAGGCCTAATATCATCATCTGGTGATGGTTTAGATTTATGCCTATCATCTAAAAAGGTTAGTAAAATTTTAAATGTTCAAAATAAAATCGAACGTGTGATACCTGACCGAGGGTACTTCTTTTCCTAAAAAGTAGCACTTCTTCAAGTGAATGGCATTCCAACTTGTTGGTAGGATTCTGTCGTCCATAGCTTCCAACTCGTAGGCGCCCTTCCCAGCTATGCCTTGGATTTTGTAGGGTCCTTCCCAGTTTGGATGTAGCTTTCCCGCGCCAGCTTCTTTCGTTGATTGAGAGACTTTTTTGAGGACGAAGTCCCCAATATTGAAGTACCTGAGATGATACGGTTGAGCTGCCATCCGTATCAATGTTGCTTCTCTCCGTGGTTCGAGCAGGTTCAGATTGGTCTCAATTCGTTGTCTTTTGCTTCCTCCATGGTTGTTGTGAACCTTACGCTTGGTTCGCCAATCTCCACAGGTATTAAGGCTTCTGAGCCATAGACAAGTGCGAACAAAATTTCTCCCGTGGCTATTTTTGAAGTTGTTCTGTATGCCCATAGTGCCGCTGGTAACTCATCAGGCCAGTTTCCTTTGGCTTTATCCAGCCGCTTCTTTAGATTGTTGATAATGACCTTATCCGTTGAATCAGCTTGACCATTAGCCACGGGTTGGTATGGCGTTGAAGTGATCCGTTTGATTTGCCAGCTTTCAAAGAATTCTGTGATTTGTGAGCCTATGAATTGTGGGCCATTATCGCACATGATCTACTTTGATATCCCAAAGCGGCATATTATGTTTCGCCATAAGAAGCCTTTAACTTCCTTTTCTCGCACTTTTTTGAACGCTTCTGCCTCTACCCATTTTGTAAAATAGTCGGTTAGCATGAGCAAAAACCGTACATGTCCTTTAGTTGTGGAAGAGGTCCTACTATGTCCATAACCCATTTCATGAAAGGCCATGGGGATATTATTGGATACAATAATTCCGCTGGTCGATGCATGTTATTGGCAAACCTTTGGCACCTATCGCATTGGATACGAAGTTCTCGGCCTCTTCTTCCATCTTAGGCCAATAATATCCAGCTCTGATTAGGTTTTTCACTAAGGATCTCGCCCCTGTGTGATTTCCACAGTGTCCTTCGTGGACTTCTATCATCACAAACTCCGTTTGGTTAGGTCCGAGGCATTTTTCTAGGGGCCCCCCGAACATCTTGCGATATAATGAGTTGCGAATGAGGCAGTACCATTCAGCTTTGCGGCGAAGTGCTTGAGCTGTTTTCTTGTCTTCAAGTACGGTGTCATTCTTCAAAAAATTTAGGATTTCGTTTCTCCAATCCTAGGTTAAATTATTAAAAGTTACCTCATTTCTATCCTGGTCGATAGTTGAATGGAATAGATGAACGACGATTGCATTATCCTTGTTTGTTACTTCCGTGACTGCTGCGAGGTTAGCTAATGCATCTGCTTCAGCATTTTCCTCTCTAAGTATCTGTACTACCTTCCATGTTTTGAATTGTCTCACGAGCTCTCGTGCCTTTTCCAAATATTGTAGCATTCGAGTCTCTCGAGCGATGTAAGTCCCCTGCATTTAATTTACTACCAGTTGGGAATCACTTTTGATCATGATTTGATCGATTGAGAGCTCTCGTGCAAGTTCTAATCCTGCAATAATAGCTTCGTACTCTGCCTCATTGTTAGTTATAGGATAACATTTGATAGTCTGCCGTGTCTTTTCACCCGTGGGTGATATTAAGACTATGTCTAAGTCGGCACCTTTTATATTGGAAGAACCATCGGTAAATAGGGTCCATAGACCCGAATTAACACCGTTGAAGAGTTGTAACTCTCTCTCCACTTCAGGGACAATGCTATTACTAAAGTCAGCGATAAAATCAGCTAAGATCTGAGACTTGATTGCAGTCCTATGCTGATATATTATTTCATGCTCACTTAATTCTATAGCCCACTTGGATAATCTTCCTGATAGTTCTTGTTTATGCAATATGTTTCTTAATGGATACGAGGTCACACCTGTGATTGGATGACATTGAAAGTATGGCCTTAATTTTCTGGATGCCATGATTAGAGCTAAGGCTAATTTTTCTAGATGTGGATATCTAGTTTCAGCATCTAGTAATATTTTGCTTACATAATAAATAGGAGATTGTTTACCTTTATTTTCCCTTACCAACACTGCACTTACAGCAATTTCCGAGACGGCAAGGTAGACGTACAGCCTCTCCCCCTCCTTTGTCTTTGACAGCAACGGAGGTTTTGATAGATAAGACTTTAGGTCTTTGAGAGCCTGTTGGCATTCTTCAGTCCATTCGAACCGATTTTTCTTTTAAAGAATTTAAATTTTTTCTCAGAAGATTTGGAAATAAATCTTCCTAAGGCTGCAATTCTTTCTGTTAGTCTTTGAACTTCTTTTTTGTTTGTAAGTGCATCAGGTATTTATTCTATAGCTTTAATTTGATCAGGATTTATCTCTACTCCCCTGTTTAATACAAGGAAACCTAAGAATTTACCTGATTCTACGCCAAAAGCGCATTTTTCTGGATTCAGCTTCATATTGTACCTGCGTAAAATGTCAAAGGTAATAGAGAGGTGCCGGAAATGGTCTTCTGCCCGTGTTGATTTTACCAACATGTCATCAATGTAAACTTCTATCATTTTTCCCAGATGTTCCTGGAACATCTTGGTCACTAGCCTTTGATAGGTGGCTCCAGCGTTTTTCAAGCCAAAAGGCATGACTTTATAACAATAAGTCCCCTGTTTGTAATAAAGGAGGTCTTTTCCTCATCTGAGGGATCCATTTTAATCTGATTATAACCAGAATATGCATCTATGAAGCTTAACAATTCATGACCTGCGGTGGCATCAATCATTTGATCTATATGTGGTAATGGGAATGAATCTTTCGGGCATGCTTTATTTAAGTCAGTATAATCTACGCATACTCTCCATTTGCCATTCTTTTTAGGTACTACCACAGTGTTAGCTAGCCAGTTAGGGTACGTTACCTCTCGTATCGAACCAATCTTCAAGAGTTTTTGTACCTCTTCGTCAATCACTTGGTTCTNATCGTCTTCCTCCGGTTCATAAATGACGTCCGTTCTGGAATCCACATCCGTGTGTTCCAATGCACCTTCTGTGGTAACTTGATTCACCTTCTCGTAAGTATTTTCTTTCGTACCTGTTTCAGCAATAATACCTTACGTACCTATTTGGGTAGTAATTTCTTCCATGCCTGTTTGGGCGGTGTTACCTACTTGGGATATTCCCTTATCTTTTTATTCTTCCACCTCTACTTTTTTTGTTGTAGTGTACCACGAAATTTATATTTCTCGCGGTTTGTTGATCGCCTATAATTCACTAAATCCCCCATTCAGAGGGGAATTTAATTACCTGATGCAAGGTGGAGGGTATTGCTTTCATGTCGTGGATCCATGGCCTTCCCACGATTACGTTATAAGCCATGTCAGTATCGATGACTTGGAACCTGGTACTTTTGATCACCCCCTCAGCATAAGTGCTAAGCTCAATTTCTCCTTTTGTTATAACCGTAGAGTTATCAAACCCTGATATGGCTCGTGCCCTTGGGATTACTTGATTCCCCAATAGCATTTCTTCCACGACTCTTAGCAAAATGATATTGACTGAACTACCTGGATCAATCAACACTCTTTTTACGTTAGTGTCATGAATAAGTAAAGATATTACCAGAGCATCGTTGTGAGGAAGCATTAATCTGCCGATATCTGCATCATCGAAGGTTATATCGTCCGCTTCCAGATTTTCACGAACCCATTTTTCGTATGTAATTGTGAACTTTGTGGTCGTTTTGCAGACCACTCCGTTTACTTCTTCACCTATGTGTATCACGTTGACGGTTCATTTTGGAGATGGAGGTTTTGGGGGCTCCTGCCTGTTCTTCATGTATGCATGTTTACCTTTTTCACTGAACAATTCTGTCAAATAGCCTTGTTTCAATAATTTTTTTACCTCACCTTGCAAAAATCTGCAGTCTATAGTTCTGTGTTCATGATCATTATGGAATTCACACCAGAGATCTGGGTTCCTCTTATTCAAATTCGACCTCACCTCTTTGGGCCATCGAACCTTATCACCCAAATTTCTTAACACTGAAATTAGTTCAGAGGTACTTACATTAAAGGTATGATCCCCAATTTGTGCATTACCTCTAGGTCGCGGACCTTGATCCCTTCTGGATCTATATGAAGACGAGCCCGCATATCTGCTTGGTGGTCCATAATTTGACCTGGTGTTTTCGAACCTGGGGCGAGTTTCACGTCCCGATGGACCCATGTAAGGATCGTACCTATTTTTACCTGATCCCCTGTCTTATTCTGAACGCATGAATCTGGTATAATCTTCCTCTTTCGGACGAGCAATGGTATCTTCTTCTATTCGAAGTTTAGTATTATACCTGTTATAAACATCGTTCCACGTTGTAGCTGGGAATTCTCTCAAGCTTTCCTTGAGTCTTTTCGTGGCTTCTGAGCTTTGTCATTTAGATTACTTGCGAATGCCATGGCTGCCCAATTATCAGGCACCTTTGGTAGTTGCATTCTTTCTCGTCGAAACCTGTCTACAAATTCACGAAGTAATTCCGTATCTCCTTGTTTTATTTTAAAGATGTCCTCCATCCTTTTCTTGACTTTTTGCGCACCGGAGTGTGCCTTTGTGAAATAATATGCAAGCTCCGCAAAAGAATCAATGGAGTTTTCAGGGAGAAGAGAATACAAGGTTAGCGCCCATTTGGTAAGTGTTTCTCCAAATTTTTTAACCAGGACCGACTCAATTTCTTGTTTTGTTAAGTCTTTGCCCTTCACTCCGGTGGTAAAATCAGTTACATGGTCGCGTGGGTCGGTTGTCCCGTCATATTTTGGTACGTCAGGCATTTTAAACTTCTTTGGAATGGGTACGGGTGCTGCACTTAGTTTCCAAGGTTGTTGAGAATATATATCAACGTCAATGCCTTTGATAACAGGTGGTACTCCAGGAATTTGTTTGATTCTATCATTTTGTTCCTTCACCTGTTTCTGCAAAGTTAGTAATAAAGTCTGTACTTCAGAGTTTTTAGATATACCTGGTCTCGCTTCGAGAGATTCATTAGGAGTTTCTCCCCTTCCTGAGTTTGCCAACCCAGATTGAGGATTTTCCCTGGTGATGGTATTATTGGGGGGTGGTGTCGGTGGTGCAGGTAACGCTGCCAGTAATCCCCTCGCAAATTCTTGCAAAGCTTGGCTCACATACTCTGCAATCATTTGCTTTACTCGATCTTGTTCCACCGTTTGATCATTATTGTCATTGTTGTTATTGGATATTTCTGGGGATTGTTCCCTTGAACCACGTCGGTTTCTTGAAGGCGATGTAACTGGGGTTCCATTCCTTTGCTGGTTGTTATCGTCGGAGTTCGAATAGTTCAGAGGATATTGCTTGAAAATCAAACAAATATTATCATATTCCCGTTAACGGAACTAATTTGTTTAACCAAAGAACTGGATTCTTTGCCCAAAGTTATTTTAAGAAGAACACGGGTTTCTGATAACCAAAGAATAAGATTATAGTAGGCAAACTTGTAAATGGAAAGCAGTAAGATGCACAGAAAGAAAGTATATTGCAATAGTGGTTCGGGATACTCCCCTTACAGGTTATATTTTACTCCCTTATATAGGGAATTTCCTAATATAATGTCTGCCTTTTTCAGTGATTGAAAATTAATGACTAATAACGACTTCAATGTAACGTTACAATGAATCATTCGTAACTGTTGAGTGAATGTTGTGTAACGTATGGATCTCTAATTTGAAGATCTCTGAATTTGCCCTTTATTCTGTCCAAATACACTTTTGACCGTGTCTCTTCATCTTCTCAATTAGGTTGAAACTTCCGTAGCTGATTAACCCGTGGATGTGATTTGTCGTGCCTCTTTACCTCGTACCTCTTCTTAGAGTCACGTCCAGTTGTCGTGTCTTCATTGCTCCACGTAGAATACTGAGTCATCAAGATTTGTTACACGTGTGAAGCTCTTTTTTTAACAATACAATGATGTACTTAGGTGTTGCATCAAATGCAGAATTATCACTAGTTGTTTAGAGACATGGTAAAACAGTTTTAGGTCATTTTTCATGCATTGGTAATTAGGCGGAGAATTAGTCCTAAAATATTATATCTAATGCACACATAGGGAAGCAGAATGATGCATATACAGAATCCTAGGCAGGATTTCTAAATGCACACTAATTACAGCATTAAGCATGATTTCAGAAGATGCAAGAGTGGCAGTTTATTTTAGTGTTGTTTACCCTAAACAGGATCTTTAAGTGTACATGGCAGCATAGAGCATGATTGCAAAGTACAGATTATTAACATATTTTAATGCAGGATTCTCTAAGTGATATTATAGTGAGATGGACATGCTGAAAAAAGTAAGTATAAGTCCTAGGGAACATGATCTCTAATGCATGAAATGAGTCCTAAGCATGGTCTCTATTGTGCAAGTAGGAATATAAACCTAATAATATGTTTTCTACCCTTTTAATAGCTAAAGCATACATAGTCACCCCTTCCCTTTCCACTATCCATCCCTAGAGTAGTTTACAAGTAGTTATTACAGGCCATTTGCATAAATTACATAATTGAAATAAGAAAAAGGAGTTATGCTATAGGGAGCCTACTGATAGGCCCAAAATCCCAAGAATGCCTCAAATGCCATTATTTCACAGCCTTTCATATAATCCAGGTGTGTCATAGTTTTCTAAGGATCTCAAAGGATCCCGAGCAGTGCTCACACCCAGATTTCATAGCCACGATAGAGTAAGTGTAGTGTGAAAAGGCCAACTCTTGTGTGTCAAATTTCAGAGGGAGCTCAAGGGTCCCAAGGCAATGCTCACACAAGAGGGGCAGAACCTAATGTCTAAGAGTATAGTGGACGTGCTCATAGTTTTGAAAAGATCAGGTAGGAAAATAGCTTTTGAAAATAAATTGTTTGAAATAAGTTTTGAAGAACAATAGAAGAGTATTACTTGGCGAAAACGGTTTGGGAAGGGAAGAGGGTAAGACAATCAGGGTCTCAGGATCAGAACAGTACACATAGAGCAAGAAATAAGAACCAAATCAGTTTAACACTCACAAGCAGGGACTGAGGGGTAGGGGACAAGTATGAAGCATATAGGGAGAACATAAAATAAACAGGGTCACATATAGGTTCAGAGAAAAGATTCTGGTACAACATGTGTTCAAGATCACATAAGACTAAGTAACATATAGTGCATATTGTAGTGTGTCAGGAATCAAAGAAGACAGAGGAAGCAGAATCATGTTGGAATATGCAAAGGGGGTAGTAAACATGCTAAGGCTACAGAGGGAAGTATTAAGAACTAAAGCAACGAAGTTTACATACTAATTGCAAGTTGAGCAACAAAACCATAAGTAAAAGCATATCAGAAATAAGATGAATTGAAATACCAAAAGAAACATATTGTTTTGAAGCTTTAAACTAAATTGAGGACATATTAGTTAGGTGATGACAAACACAGAATAAAGAATAGGCAAGTAGAATAATCAGTCTTGGCTTGCAGCCAACTGATAATAGCAGGTGATCAGAAGGAGAACAGTAGAAAGTATGTATGTGTGTAAAAGAGAGAGTTGAACAATGTTTTTGTTCGTGTCCTTGGAAAATAAGAGGCCTGGGTCTATATAGCTTTCAAAACAGTAATAAATAAGGTGAGAAGTACTAATTTCAACATAGTTATAGGCAAAATACCCAATCAAAATCAATCAAGACCCAGACTCCTTTTAATTAGGGAGTCATAGTTCAAACGGGTACAAGTTGTATCAAACAAGGAAAAGGATCAATTATAAGACCGATTTTACCATAATAGGAGTAGTAGAAGCATGTGGCATGTAATAAAGACTAAGTACATAATACATAATTAAGAAAAGTACATGTTAAATAACTGACTGCATATTCGTGCACATAAATAAGGTAGATCATAACTTTGATTCTAGAAATTAGTCACAAGAATCACGAATGAGATTGGAAATCATAAGGAATCAATACTAATTGAGGAAGGTATCACACAAATAAGGAAACAATTCGAAATCAGTACAAAATTATGAGTGACATATACAAAACCATAGATTCAAAGAAAATGTCACAGCTTTACGAAGAGATGCACATAATCAATAGATTATTAGGTAAACAATAGCTAATCGAATAATCAGACTTAATAAGCAACAAATAGCACGAAAATCAGAGAAACCCTAAGTAAGACATCATAGAAACAGTAGGAGGTTGAAAACCCTAACAAAATTAAAGTGAGAAGCATAGAACAGAGAGAAAATCCAGAAGAACATGTAGATTAGCAAACATAGAAAACAAGATGAACTCAAACCCTAAAATTGGGGTTTCACCAGAATAATTAAGGCAAAAGAGGAGACTCAAGCAAAGCCTTTAAAATCATACTGGGAATCATAAATTAGTACTAAATATCAGAAGATAAAGCATTTTCAAAAGGGGTTAAGAAACCCTAGTTCTTAAAAATGAAGATCGTTTGAAAAACAAAGGGGTTTTAAAGAGAAAACATGTGAAAACATTAGAATAGACATAGATCTGTCACAGATCTAGGAAGATTGGAAGATCTTAAATCTAGGGTTTCCAGAGAAAAACCCAAAAGAGGAGAAAGCTTAAAACATCATCGGCGTTTGGCAGAAAAATGCAAGAATCTTACTCGAACGGCCATAGAAGGCCGGAAAGCATGGCATGAGACCGGAGATGGGAGTCGAACCGCCTCTGGTTCACTTGAGAACCCCCAAACAGTGATACAAGGTGAAGGAAGAGGTGAGACCACCATGGATTCCAGCGAGGAGGTGGCCGGAGAAGGGAGGAGATAGGTTTAGCAGGTGAAGCGTTTTAGAGAGAGAGATGAGAGAGTTGAGAGAGACGGCTGAGTGAATAGAGGGAAAAATGAGATAAGGGGAGGATAGTCTTTAGGGTTATTAATGGAAAGGGTGAATCTGGGCCGTTGATTTGAAATAATTAACGACTCAGATTGGAAAGGGGATTAGGTCGGGTGGGCTTAGAGATTGGGCTTGGGTTATTGGGTTATTTGGATTGGGTATTGGGATGGTCTCAATTGGTTTGGGATCAAATTTGATTGGGAAAATTTCACATTAGAACAACTGGGATTCATGCTTTTCAATTTTATAGCCCATATTTCAATTTAAATCAACTAGCCCAAAAATAATAGGCTAAAACTCAACATCCAACTCCAATAGATTCTCAAAATTACTATTTAATTTTTAAAAAGGATTCCTCAAGCATTTAATTTAATATTCGAATCAGTAATTGTGACTCAAATATTAGTTCAACAAACAAAATCCATTTGGGTGATGAAAATTAGATTTTTAAAAAGTTTAAACATATGGGTTTAAATTCTGAATTTGATTTTGAGAAAAATTTGGAGTGGGTGTTATTTAGAATTGTTAGAAATAGTATAAGGAGGTTGTATATAAAATTTGAAGTCATTTCATGGAGATTTGGACTGGTTTTGAACAAGATTGCAACTGAAGATTGTGGAAGAAGTTTGTCTACAGACGCTTGTATAAATGTGTATAAAAGTGTATAATAGTGTATAAGATGTGTTTATACACTATTATACAAGATTATACATACTTATACAAAAAAACTGACTTCGTCTTCTTCATTGCGTCTTCTCTGAAATTTAATTCAATTTTGCTCAAATCTACTCCAAATCACTTCAAATTTAAATTTTGAACTTCTTTTGATATTTTCAATCAATTGTAACAACACCCAATCCAAAAAACTAACAAAAAAAATCATTTTCGAAAGCAAAGCTTTGAATGGTCTTTAATGGTGGACTTCTACTCTTCAATTTTCTTACATTGCAACCAGGTGAAATAAGAGGAGAAACAAAAAATATACAGTTCCTTGAAGCATATGTCGAGGATGTGAGAAGAAGAGAGCGAAAGAAATGTTGTAAGAACACAAATTTAATTCCATAGCTTTTAGAAGCAATGGTTGTAAGAATACATATTTTGAATTTGCTAGTGCTTTCAAAATTTGTACAATATGGGCTAGGATGGGTAAACCTTAAAACATAGGCCATTTTTTATTATGGTGTGAAGTCATGTGTATTTTCTTGTAATTCTTTCAATTTGATTTAGGCTAGATTTTAAATAGGAAGGGGCTAATTATTAAATACCCATAAAAATAGATAAATAATTTATAAAAACTATAATAAATGAAATTAAGGCTAAATAAGTAAAATTAAGGCAATTAACTAATATTTAAAATATAAAATGACTAACTATTGAATTAAATGGTATAAAATGTACAATTAGGCTATAATTGCAAAGATTGTTGTAATTACAGCTAAATAATGCCAAATTGGCTAATATGTGAAATAATTAAATCCTAATAGGATTAAAATGATATATTGAGCTAGGAAATATTTTTAAAAATTATTTATAATATAATTTATGAATAATTATTGAATTTAAAATACTGAATAAATTGGGAAAGAAATTAAATAAAATATGGAATATTATGGAAAAATACCCGTTATTATAAAAAGTGATTTTGAAGGCACCCGTGCAAATTTTAAAATAGTTTGAGGAAAAATTGAGTATCAACAGCAGGGCCCCGTCATACCAAACAATACGCGTCTAAATCATATTGACCAAACAAGCAACTCCGGAGCAAATGGAGCGCATCAACATCTTTTGCTGAGTTGATAGCCTACTAGGAGGACTCTCAACCTGTCTATCGGGACCTGCGGGCATGAAATGTAGCATCCCCAGGCAAAAAGGACGTCAGTAAGAATAATGTACCGAGTATATAAGGCACATAAATAAGTACTAAAAGACATGGAAGAAACATAGAGTAAATGACTCAACCTGTAAGTCTAGATAACTCTGCAAATCATGAAATACTTATAGTGTCATGCATATGAATATGCCGTGCATAGGTAAATGTGTTCATAACATCATCAAGCCTCTGAGGGCATCCCATCATATCATCTTGGCCACTGTGGGCAAAATCATCAACGTATACCAGTTGATCAGGTGGCGGTACGTATATAACGACGTAACCTTTTTCCATATTCCATATATATATATATATATATATATATATATATATATATATATATATATATATATATATATATATATATATATATATATATACGCATATATAACGCCATATGGTCATGTGTCAATGTAAATGAATGCAATGCATGAGAAATACGTCAATAAAATCTTTCGGAGTGTCATAAGACATTATGCCTTTGATTAATATCATGAAATAAACTTTATCAACTTACGTATTTTCTGAGACCCATGAACAGACAATAGAATAATAAGACATATGGGAATTCAAGAACATAGGCACCTCTAATACTTCTATGAATAGAGTCATTTATGGGAATTGTGCATTTGCTCGTTTTGTTTGTGTCGTATAGATCATGCCAAAAAGAAAAAAGGGATATCCTTAACATACCTGAGTCGATTCCCTTGACAATCCCTCTAACACACATTGATTTTGACAAAACACATGACGGCAAGATCGGAGTAGGAAAAAATTCGTATGATGTTCTCGAGAAAGATTGCACCGTACTCCCTTAGAATCGCAAAATCCAGTTGCTATTATCTTATGAAATCTCGTATGAATTTTTGTAGAAAATTCCATATAATCACTTTGTGAATTTGATCACAACTTTTGTAAGATGCTTATTGAAGCAATAACGTTAAAGTCTTATGGCTTTTTATGAATTCCTTATCTTTGCAAATCTTGAATTTAAGAAGCCATTTTTCAATTATTTCTTTAAAGAGTGCTACCTTGCAAAATTGTTCAAGAGTCACTTAATGACTCATGAATGTGGATGCCCCGTATTAGTCTTAGTCTTTATCCAAAGACTTTAACTCATCATCCATTAATTATTAATAACTTGTTAATTTCCCCATTATTCAATAATTCACATAATTAAGGATTATCTCAAATTAATTAAAATACTACTCACTTTTAACACATCTTATACAACTTACTGTCCTGGTCATGTGGTACCTTGTATGGCACTAGTCCATAAATACCGGGTATTTTAGCTCGGGCTGTATTTTACCCCAACAGGTCAAACTTTGACGAAAATTCATTTTCTTTGATTTGCTTAACCTCTCACCTTCACGAATTTACTCACCACTTGTTTAAAATAGCATAATTCTTATAATCTTAAAATAATCTCATTCCCGAACTTACGTGATTAGCTTACGACGAAACTTTAACGTACGAAAATGCGGAATGTAATATCTCATTGTCGAGCTTATATCAATTTATTTATGGCATACTTCCTCGTACGTACACATGGGGTGTAACATCATTCCCCCCTTTGGAACATTCGTCCTCGAATATTGACTGATGCATCATTTTGATGACTTATGCCTTCTGAATACTTTAGTACTCTCCTTTCCATCTAGGCAACTGTTATGTGAATAATTCCAAAGGCCAGGGCATTCCCTTTTTTAAGCCTCTTTCTCACACCATGACTTATGGTCGGATCCTTCCAATCTCGTAACTATTGTTACCTTCTATTATGTAGCATATACGACTTTGGCCTTGTAAGTGCGCCTATACGAATCTTTTCCCCCTTTTACTCAAGATTTTGGCCAATCTCTAGGCCTCACTTTGTAAACATATACAAATCTTGACAAGATGTCCCTCTGGGCATCTATAGGTATCCTGAATTTCTTCGCTCGGTGCTTTGTTGAACTTACAAATATTGTTATACCTTATTTAATAGATCCCTTTATCCATGCGTATGACTTTACTGTCATAACTCTTACTTTGATTTATCATTACTGAGGCCTACTACCAAACTCCAGGTTACTCTTTTTGCTTATATTATATGTATAAATCTATTTCCTTTAATGCTTCTTCATTACAGTTCATCTTAAGAATGACGGCCTAATATCACTTCATACTTTTTGACTTTTGTCCAACCATTATTGATTCACCTTAATGTTGATCTATCATCTATCACTGATAACTTGATCTCTTATGTAAATCTGGCACTAGGGCTCACGTCTCATCGTGGAATATTTGAAGTGATTTTCTTGATCCACCTAGGGTGATACGACACTATACTTCCATAATCGTATTTCATAGCATCCCAATGTGATTTACCCTACGTGGGGTATTTTAATCCTGTACAATTCATGAAATCATTACTCCATCGAAGGCCCAAACATAATCCTTCATCTATCTTAATTACACCTTCATTCTACTACCAGGGTAGCATTCCGTCTCCTCTAAATTCTACTAGTCTTAGACTCATTTGAGTTCATTCACGCAATACTAAGCTTTCAATAACTTAGAGAAACCATCAACTCTCTTGTTTTCATGGCCTTAATCCTGAGGACTTATCCATTTTCATTGCCTTCTCACTCGCTCTTTCTTATCCTTACTCCTATTTTCCTAAAACCTTGTCACTTTACCATACTTCAGCTTGCGACCTACACATATTCATTTATACTACTCGCAACTTTTCTTCAACTTGCTTACACCATAGATTTCCTTATGTTATTCTGGAACATCAAGCGAGACATCACATCATCTCAAACTCTTCTTTTACTCTCTTAACTAGACCTCTCGATACCTAGAAACCATAGGCTGGAAGATATGCTACTGACGATGCCGCTATCATTACTGGATACTGAATCCTGTGCTTCTAGCCTTTTATCCAAGTATGGACTATCCTCAACCTTTTGCTTTTGAGTATCTCGTATGTTGTTCACCTTTACCGTACTTACCTTAAAGTCTCACATCACATATTCTATCTATTTCATGACCTCCCCTCCACATAGGTATAATTCACATCCACGTCTTGAACTTCTATTATAATACATGCACCTCTTTACACAATCTCGGGAGAGGTTCATACTAACTTCTTATGAGGTTGGGACACTTCTAACTGGCTTTATTGTAGAGCCATTATAGAATATGTCCATTGTACTATCTCTTTTTTACCTCTGATATTAATAGTGATTCTACAATGTTCTCAATCATGATGTCTGTAATTTTCTAGGTCCAATAAGAAAACTCCTAATTTACTTAGTTGATGTAACTCTTTAGTTTCCTCTTCCTTCTGATTAGCCTTTATGTAGGCTTAAGATATCTTCCGATCTGTGGCCCATGGCATTTAGTTATTACTTTAGCCTTTCATGGACGCTATGGAAAATCATGATACGATCTTCTAATGATTCCATCCTTTGTCTATGAACTGGACCCAATTCCTTCTTTTAACTTATACCGGAGTCTTCTATGGGTGATCATTAATCGAATAATTCTTTTCATTCCATTTCAGCTTTCTTCAAACGTAAGCAATTGCTTTTCCTGGTCTTTTTGCCCCCTTGTTGCGTGCATACTTAGCTTATCAGAGTTCTCGCGCATATTTGCGCAACTCATATGGTCTCGAATATTACTTTTGGTTTTACTCCCCGGTCATTAGCCATGGTAGGTGCTACTTTCTTTTGGAGTGCATACAATTTTGTAGTGGGACTGTTGTTACAAAACAATTTCCTCTTTAAGCCATTGTGCTTTGGTTGAAGCCTTCTTCCTTATTTCCTCAACTAGTCTTTCATTATAGTACTTAGGGGGGACACTCTAACTCTTGTAAAGCTACGAGTTTATTACATCGTATACTCGACTGACCTTTTGATGTCCTTCCTTGCCTATTACCCAAAGAGTCATCACATATTTTATTACCTATTCTGTACTTTCGAAGCCTTGAAAACCTCATTTGTAGTTTCCTCGATTTGCATGCACAGTCCGGGCGCGTAGCCAGACAGCTTAAATATGAAATTCTGTGAAAAATGCTAAGACTTGATATTAAAATGAATAAATTTGACTACGGTCAACATTTTAGGTAAACGGCCCGTGATTTGACGGTCTCGTAGGGTCCGTAGGAAAATATGGGACTTGGACGTATGCCCGGAATCAAATTCTGAGGTCCCAAGCCCGAGAAATGAATTTTTGAGTAAAATTATTTTTTGAAAATATTTAAGGAAATTAAAAATGAAATCTGATTAAAAGGTGATAGTATCGGGCCCGTATTTTGGTTCCGGCGCCCGGTACAGGTATTATATATGGTTTAAACACGTGCTGTAAAGTTTGGTTGAAATTGGATTTCGTTTGGCGTGTTTCGGACTTAAAATGGAAAATTTGATATTTTTATGAAATTTGAAAAGATTCATGGACTTTGAGGCTTAATTTGACGTGTATTATGTTGTTTTGGCGATTTGATCACACGGGCAAGTTCTTAGGATGTTATGCGAGTTATCTGTGAAATTTGGTATTATTCCGAGATGTATAAGTCAGTTCGGCATGTTGTTAGCGAAGTTAGAA
Source organism: Nicotiana paniculata (assembly GCA_005239505.1). Lineage (NCBI taxonomy): Eukaryota > Viridiplantae > Streptophyta > Magnoliopsida > Solanales > Solanaceae > Nicotiana > Nicotiana paniculata. Next base: position 29,583 of record ML345971.1, read on the forward strand.
AACTTAAAATTTCTAAGTTTGGTTCTTGAGGTTTGGGGGTGTGATTTCGAGTTTTAGCATTGTTTTGAGTGTTTTGAAGGCTTGAGCGAGTCCGTATTATGATTTGGGACTCGTTGGTATATTTGGATTAGGGCTCGGGTGGGCCCAGGTGCCTTCCAGGTACCTAACGAGGGCTAAAAACCAGCAAACACAGTTGCTGGTGCACCTGCTCTGGTGTGACCGGAGGTGCAGTTGCCCAGCATCGCAGGTGCGAGACCGCAGGTGCGGTCCCAGGCATCGCAGGTACGATCACCAGTGGCCTGGCCAGCCATCGCAGGTGCGGAGCATTTCTCGCAGGTGCGAGACCGCAGGTGCGGTCCCAGGCATCGCAGGTACGATCACCAGTGGCCTGGCCAGCCATCGCAGGTGCGGAGCATTTCTCGCAGGTGCGAGACCGCAGGTGCAGTCTCCACTTCGCAAGTGCGATCCAGACCCCCCTAGCCCAACTCCGCAGGTGCGGTCCCTAGAGCCGCAGGTGCGAGTTCACTGTTCATGCAGTGAGTTTTAAATACGGGTTTTAAACCCATTTTCCTCATTTTTTCATCTTCTTCCTTAGGCGATTTCCACCATTTTTAAGAGCTTTCGACCAGGTCTTGTAAGGCAAGTAAATTCCACCTGCAAATTTGTTTCATGCATGCATCCTAGCCTAATTAACTACATAAACTAGTGCAAAAATTTAAGAAAATGGGTAGTAACCTAGAACTTGTGATCACTTTAGAATTTTCTGTGAATTGGCCATGAAATCAAGTAAAAATCGTATATTAATGATCCTTAGGCTTTGGGTATTCCTTTCAAGAATTACAAGAATCCGAGCGAGCGGGCCCGGGGTCGAATTTTGATAATTTTGAAAGAATGCTAGGAAATGGATAATTAGGCCATGTAATTGAATTTTTGAATCCTTATTGATATACTTGAGTTGATTATGTCTAGATAATACCATTCCGGAGTTGAATTCTAAAGGAAAGGCGGTGTTAGAGAGTTGATTGCTATACTTTGGACCCGAGGTAAGTGTTTGGTCTAACCTTAGCTTGAGGGAATAGGAGTTGAGTATAATTTTCTACTTGCTAATTGTCAAATACGATGTATAGGCATGGTGACGAGTATCTATACATTGGTGTCTAGCATGACCGTGAGTCCTTATATTGTGAATATTCTGATTTTGTGGTAATTTTCATGCTTAATTGATGATTTCTATATGTTGTGAAGAATATGTGAAGGGAATTGTAATCTTTAAACTATGTTGGAGCATTGGCTCAAATTGTAACACGAACGATGAATGTATATGAGATAATTGTATCCATTGGAGCATTGGCTCAAGTAATAGAGTGAATTATGAAATGAAGTGAAAGAAAGAGAAAGAGCTACTAAAATATACCCTTGCCGGGTTATTGTTTCTTTTGATATTGTCTCCCTTGTTGGGATGTTGAGGTTACTGTTATTGTTCCCTTGACGGGATTTAATTGTTGATATTGTTCCTTTGCCTGGATTTAAATTGTTTAATTGATGTTCCCTTGCCGGGATTTATATTTTATTCTACTTACTTCCTTGCCCTTGTTTATGATTGTTGTTTGGGTGAGGAAGAGTGTTAAAGCATGAAGATGTCGTGCAATGTTTGATATTGTGAGGAAGAGTGTTAAAGCACGAAGGGTGATGTCGTGCACTGTTTGATGTTGTTCCGTTGTCGGGGTTATTATTTCTATTCTGTTTACTCCCTTGCCCTTGTTTGTGATTGTTGTTTGGGTGAGGAAGAGTGCTAAAGCACGAAGAGTGATGTCGTGCATTGTTTGATATTATGAGGAAAGAGTGTAAGGCACAAAGGGTGATGCTGTGCCGTACGATGTACCATTTCGTACCGATATTCATTGATTATACTGTGAGGAAAGAGAGTAACAGCACGAAGGGTGATACCATGCCATGATTTACATTGTTTACATTATACATTGCATAGTGAGGACGAGAGTAAAATCACGAAGGGTGATGTCGTTCCATGATTTACATTGATTACATTATACATTGCATAGTGAGGACGAGAGTAAAAGCACGAAGGGTGATGCCGTGCAAGTTTGTGATTTCCTGCCCTTATTGATATGCTGGCTTTGTTGTTCTTTTCCTTATTGAGATTTCTTATATGATATTGTTATCTCCCCACAGCATGTTCCCCTTCCTATATTAATTGTTTCTTCCAATATTTCTTATCCGTTGTATATATGTATATCTACTTATTTGAACTGCACAGGTTTATTTGGTAGTCTGGTTCTAGCCTCGTCACTACTTCGTCGAGGCTAGGCTAGGCACTTACCAGTACATGGGGTCGGTTATACTGATGCTTCACTTGCACTTCTTTTTATTGTGCACATTACGCAGCCGGACCCGGAGGACATCATTAGTGGAAGTGTCTTCCAGCTTATCCTAGAGGCTTCAAGGTATACCCATTGGCGTTCGTGGGCCTTGGCATATCTTCCATTCCTTTGATTTCACTTCTGTCTTGTTTTTCGTCTAGTTTCAGAGACAGCTATGTATTCTCTTTTCAGACTTGTATTTAGCACTCTTGTAGACAGTTCGTGAGTTTGTGACACCAGGTTTTGGAAAAGTTTACGCGTTGTTGTATTATGTTATCCTTATTTAGCATGAGACTGTATTGATCTCCGCTGTTAAACTGTGAACTTTTTAGTTTATCCTATTAAAGTGGTGTTAATATGCTAGTTTATCTATGTACGTTGGCGGGTTCAACGTTAGACGCCATCGCGGCCCGATTGTGGAATTTCGGGGCGTGACAAGTTGGTATCAGAGCCCTAGGTTTCTTAGGTCTCACAACTCACAGAAAACTTGGTAGAGTCTTAGGGATCGGTACGGAGACGTCTATATTTATCCCCCAGAGGCTCCAAAGTTAGGATGACTCCATATTTCTTTTCTTCTCTGTCGTGCGCTATGATTCTGAGTACTGATTGAGTTTCTATTCTATTCTCTCGCAGATGGCGAGGACGCGTGCTTCCCTTGGTTCCGCCCAGCAGCCTGACACTCATGCTACAGCTCCTACTCAGGGTCGAGGTTGAGGACGAGGCCGTGCTAGAGGCCGGGGCCGGGGCCGGGCTCAGCCTAGGGCAGTAGCCCCAGTGGAGGACCCTCAGGTCGAGTCTGACGAGGAGGTCCCAGTTCCGGTACTCCTAGTTGGACCAGCTCAGGTTGCAGAGGGGTTCATAGCTACCCCAGTGCTTCAAGACGCCCTTGTCCGTCTAGTCGGACTCATGGAGAGTGTAGCCCAAACGGGTCTTCTTCCTATAGCACCGGCCGTCTCTCAGGCTGGGGGAGGTGCCCAGACTCCTGCCGCCCGCGTGCCAGAGCAGCTAGCTGCACAGTTTCAGACTCCGGCACCTCAGCCAGCCGGAGTAGCTCAGCCGGGTATTGCAGCGCCGATAGCAGAGGGAGCACCTATGTCAGCAGATGCTTTGTGGAGACTGGACAGGTTTACTAAGTTATTTACTACTACTTACACTGGTTCACCATCAGAGGACCCCCAGGATTATTTGGAAAGCTGCCATGAGGTTATTCGGAATATGGGCATAGTGGAGTCGAACAGGGTTGACTTCGCTAATTTTCGGTTATCTAGCGCAACCAAGAGTTGGTGGAGAGATTATTGCCTAGCCAGACCAACTGGATCTACACCTTCGACTTGGACTCAGTTCTCTGAGGTATTTTTGGGGAAGTTCCTTCCCATTACTCAGAGAGAGGACCTTCAGAGGAAGTTTGAGCGTCTCCAGCAGGGATCCATGTCCATCACTCAGTACGAGACCAGGTTCATCACTCTATCCCGACATGCTCTTATGATACTTCCCACTGATCGGGAGAGGGTTCGGAGGTTTATCGAGGGATTGGCCCGGCCTATCAGACTTCATATGGCTAGAGAGTCAGGTACAGATATATCGTTCCAGGATGCAGCCAGTGTGGCCAGGAGGATTGAGATGATTATGTCACAGGGTGGTGGTCAGGGGGCTGACAAGAAGCCCCGTCATTTGGAGTGGAAGGGAACTCCTGGTCATTCTACTCACAGTGTTATTTCTTACGTGAAGGCTCGGCGTATGGTTGAGAAGGGGTGTTTGGCTTATTTGGCTTATGTGCGTGATTCCAGTGTTGAGTTTCCCTCTATTGATTCGGTACCCGTGGTTCGTGAGTTTCCTGAGGTCTTCCCTTCAGACCTGCCGGGGATGCCACCCGACAGGGACATTGATTTCTGCATTGATCTGGCTCCGGGCACCCAGCCCATTTCTATTCCGCCGTATCGCATGGCCCCGCCAGAGTTGAAAGAGTTGAAGGAACAGTTGCAGGATTTGCTTGTAAAGGGTTTCATTAGGCCCAGTGTTTCTCCTTGGGGTGCTCCAATATTGTTTGTGAAGAAAAAGGATGGTTCGATGAGGATGTGCATTGATTACCGGCAATTGAACAAGGTTACAATCAAGAATAAGTATCCACTGCCGAGGATTGATGATTTGTTCGATCAGCTTCAGGGTGCCAAGGTATTTTCAAAGATAGACTTGAGATCTGGCTACCATCAGTTGAGGATTAGGGCATCTGATGTCCCTAAGACAGCTTTCCGCACTCGGTACGGGTGTTACGAGTTTTTGGCCATGTCGTTTGGGTTGACGAATGCCCCAACAGCTTTTATGGACTTGATGAACCAAGTGTTCAGGCCTTATTTGGACTCGTTCGTGATAGTCTTCATTGATGATATATTGATATACTCCCGCAGTCAGGAGGAGCACGAGCAGCATCTCAGAGTGGTTCTTCAGACTCTGAAGGATAGCCAGCTATATGCAAAGTTTTCGAAGTGTGAGTTCTGGTTGAGTTCAGTTGCATTCCTGGGTCATGTCGTATCAGCAGAGGGTATTCAAGTTGACTCGAAGAAGATTGAGGCAATCAAGGACTAGCCTAGACCATCATCATCTATAGAGATTCAGAGTTTCTTGGGATTGGCAGGCTATTATCGTCGGTTCGTGGAGGGGTTCTCATCTATTGCAGCCCCGATGACCAGGTTGACCCAGAAGGGTGCCCAGTTCAGATGGTCGGACGAGTGTGAGGCGAGCTTTCAGAGGCTCAAGACAGCTCTGACTACGGCACCGGTATTGGTTTTGCCCACAGGTTCAGGGCCTTATACAGTCTATTGCGATGCTTCCCGTATTGGGCTTGGTGCAGTGTTGATGCAGGATGGAAAGGTCATTGCTTATGCTTCGAGGCAGTTGAAGATTCATGAGAAGAACTATTCAATGCATGATTTGGAGTTGGCAGCCATTGTCCACGCATTGAAGATTTGGAGGCACTATTTGTATGGCGTGGCGTGTGACGTGTACACGGATCATAAGAGTCTTCAATACTTGTTCAAGCAAAAGGAGTTGAATTTGAGGCAGAGAAGGTGGTTGGAGTTGTTGAAAGATTATGATATTACCATCTTATATCACCCGGGGAAGGCCAATGTGGTGGCCGATGCTTTGAGTAGGAAGTCAGCTAGCATGGGCAGGCTTGCTTTTATTCCGGTCAGTCAGAGGCCGCTTGCCTTGGATGTTCAGGCTTTGGCCAATCGATTTGTGAGGTT
>MDKI01138740.1:0-83882 GCA_005239505.1 Nicotiana paniculata
TCACTGGCAAAAAGTGTACTGATTTTGTCAGTCGGTCTACAATTACCCACAACGAATCATAACATCTAATAGTTCGTTTTAGACCAGTGACAAAATCCATAGTAATTCTTTCTCATTTCCACTCTGGAATCTCAATTTGTTGTAACCGTCCTGCGGGTCACTGATGCTCAGCCTTGTCCTGCTGACAATTCAAACAACTAGAAACAAAGTTAGAAACATCTTTCTTCGTACCTTCACACCGTTAAAATTGCTTCAGATCATGGTCCATTTTTGTGGATCAAGGATCTATGGTGTATTTAGAGTTGTGGGATTCTTCAAGAATAGCATGTCTCAACCTATCTACGTCTGCTACACATAGCCTCTCACACATTTGAAGAACACCATCATTTTCAACATTCATATCCTTGCTTTTACCAGCTAAGGTCTCATCTCTGTATTTGCATAATCGTTCATCCTCATATTGTGTGTCCTTAATGGGCTAAACTAATGAAGACCTAGTCTGAGCACAAGACAACAATGCCTTTGAATTTCTGACACTAAATCTGATACTTGTATCTTCTTGTCTCTGAATATCTTTGGCGAAAAGTCTCTTTGCAGGAGCTATATGTGCCAAACTCCCTATAGATTTTTTGCTCAATGCATCAGCCACCACATTGTCTTTTCCAGTGTGATATAAAATTGAACAATCATAGTCTTTGAGTAGTTCCATCTACCGACACTGCCGAAGATTTAGATCTCTCTACTGAAAGATATACTTCAGACTTTTATGGTTAGTATAAATCTCACAAGTTTCGCCATATAGGTAATGCCTCCAAATTTTTAGAGCAAATACCACTGCAACTATCTCCAAATCATGTGTAGGATAGTTTTTCTCGTGCTTTTTCAATTGTCTCAAAGTATAAGCTATAACTAAACAATTTTTGCATGAGAACACATCCTAATCCCACCCTCAAGGCATAATAGAATACTATAAATCCTCTAGAACCTGATGGAAAGCTTAATATTGGTGCAGTTGTCAGACACGTTTTGAGTTTCTGAAAGCTCTGCTTACATTCCTCCGTCCACTAAAACTATGCATTTTTTTGTGTTAGCTTAGTCAGTGGCGCCGCTATTCTGGAGAAATCTTGCACAAAGCGCATGTAATATCCTGCTAAGCCTAAAAAGCTACGAATCTCTATAGAAGAAGTAGTTTTGGGCTATTCTACACAGCTTCTGTATTCTTAAGATCTACCATAATTCCATATTTGGATACAACATGCCCCATAAATGATACTGAGTCTAGAAAAAACTCACACTTTGAGAACTTAGCATAAAGTCGATGTTCTCGCAATGTCTGCAACACAATCCTGAGATGATTCTCGTGTTCTCCTTGGCTACGAGAATACATCAGGATATCATCAATAAATACTATTACAAATATATCCAGAAACAGCTTGAACACCTTATTCATTAAATCCATGAATGCAGCTGGAGCATTAGTTAGTCCGTAAGGCATCACAAGAAATTCATAGTGCCCGTATCGAGTTCTGAAAGCAGTCTTAGAAATATCTTCATATTTGATTCTATGTTGATGATAACCAGAGCGGAGGTCGATCATTGAAAGGTGGGCAGCTCCTTGTAACTGATCAAACATGTCATCTGTACGAGGTAAAGGATAATTATTGGGTATTGTAATCTTGTTCAACTGCATGTAGTCAATGCACATTCGTAGGGATCCGTCTTTCTTCTTTACGAATAGTACTGGTGCACCCCATAGAGATATACTCAGTCTGATAAAACCCTTACCTAACAAATCTTGTAGTTGTTGTTTTAGCTCCTTCAACTCTAGTGGTGCCATCCAATATGGCGGTATTGATATGGGATGTGTGTCAGGTGGCAAATCAATACCAAAGTATATTTATCGTACCGGAGGCAATCTTGGTAAATCCTCTGGAAATACATCAGAAAATTCTCTCGCTACTAGAACATTTTCTATACTAGTTATTTCCTTTCTTGTGTCATTTACAATATCTAAGAGACCCAAACACTTTTCCTCAGAAGTCGTTGAGCCTTCATAAAAGATACAATTTTGCAAGTCTCAGGAACCTTACCCCCTTTTAGAACCAAACTAGGTTCATTTGGTATCTCAAACTTGACTATCTTTGCATTACAATCGACGATAACATAGCAAGAAGACAACCTATCCCTTCCCATTAGCATGTCAAAGTCAATCATACCAAGTACAATAAGGTCAACTAGAGTATCTCTACCGTCAACCTGAATCTGATAAGCATGATACAAGTATTGAGCCAATGAAAACTCTCCAACAGGAGTAGCAACTAGAAAAGGATCATTCAATAGCTCAGGATGTCTAATAAACCTCAATGAAAAGTACGAGGACACATAGGAGTGAGTACAAGCCTAAATCAATCAACGCAAGTGAATCAAATGAACAAACAAAAAGAATACCTGTAACCACAGCATTCGAGGCCTGAGCATCTTGTCTAGTAAATGCAAAAACTCTAGTGTGACATCTACCAGCATTCCATTTCCCTTGAGTCATCTTAGCATGGTCCCCAACACCTCTACCTCTATTTCATGTACCTGTAGCACTTGAAGTATTACGAGTAGGCTGAGTAGGTGCAACTGACTGAATATGTAACGACCCAACCGGTCGTTTTGAGAATTTAAGCTCCGTTCGGTGGGGTAAGGTGATAAGCAGCCTGACGTTATGTATATCGACCTGTGTGCATGGTTAGAATCAGTTATCGGATAATCCAGCGTTGAATTGGGAGAAAACATGCAGTTTTGGAAGCTTAAGTGATGAAAGTTGACCGGAGGTTTGACTTTTGTGTAGACGCCCTTAGAATGAGTTTTGGTTAATGTAAACAGATTCATATGATGATTATGGATTGAGGAGTGTGTCCGTAATTGGATTTGGAAGTCCGTAGAGCGATTTGAGATAATTTGGCGAAAGTTAGAATTTCGGCGTTTCCGACCGATAGGTGAAATTTTGATATCGGGCTCGGAATGGAGTTCCGAGAGTGGCTGTAGGTCCGGGTTGATTTGATAGGTTTCGACGTGAGTCTTGATATTTGAAGTTTTGAAAATTTATAAGTTTGATTTCTTGTTTGATTCGTCATTATTTTTATGTGTTTTGAAACCTCAAGCGAGTCCATGTTAGGTTATATGACTTGTGTGTTCGGTTGGACAGCGTCCAGAGGGCCTCAGATGTGATTTTGATGGGTGTCGGTTCCATTTTTCCTTATTTTGAATAGCTGAAGTTTTGCCTCTGGTTACCTTCTATGCGATCGCATAGGAATAGTCGCGATCGCAGATGCACGCTCGAGGTCGCAGACCTCCATTGACAATACACTCTGCGATCGCATCCATCCCATTTCATTCGCACAGTATAACATAGGGATGGGCAATAGGTATCATTTCCTCGTCATGATCGCAGAGCAATCCTACGTTCGCAGTGTGTCCCTGCCCTCCTTCTCTGCATTCGCATATCTCCTGTCGCGATCTCATAGTGTCTTTTTCCAAAAAACATTTTCCTCATAGTGATTCTTTGAGGGTTTTTCACACAAATTAAATGGGTAAGTGTTCTTACACCATAATTAATTATATTTCATGAATTAGTTCTTGTTTGTATCATTTAGTCTGTGTTTTGGGTTGAGGGAATTGTAGGTTTTGGAAGATAACTTCAAAAATGAAAATTTATGATTTGAATGAGCAAATGACATCTGATAAATTTAGTATGGGTGAACTCCTACCGGAATGGTATAGAGGAATTTGTAAAATTTGTCGGGTTTCGAGGTGCGGGCCCGTGGTCGACTTTTGGGTCGATTTTCATAAATTAGTAAAGATTAAAACTTTATTATTCGAAATCATTCCTTATACGTGTTATGTGTATTCTGAAGTGGTTTTCATTGATTTTGAGCCGTCTGCAGGTCTTTACAGCCCGAGAAGTTCACTTTTGAGTACCCGATTATCATCTTTGAGGTAAGTATCTTGCCTAACCTTGTGTGGGGAAACTACCCATAGGATTGAGTCTTATTTGTTGATTGTAGTCCGTGTGTGCGAGGTGATGAGTGCGTACTCGGGCTTATTCTCTAATAGATTGGCCTTTTAGGATCTGTAGGTCCTTATGCTACCTATGATTGAGTTGTTATTTTCACATTTGAATCCTTGGTGGTTAATTTCATTCCTTCCTGCTTAAATTAGAATTACTTGCTTTGGATTCCTTCGTTGTCTATTCGATATTACTTGAATTAACTGAGTATTTTACCTTCCCTACTAATATGTTATATTTCTTCATAAACTGCCTAATTGACTAGAATTAGTATTACTTGCCCGGTAATTGTTTAGCAGTAACTGGAATATCTATACGTGGTGTCAAGCATGCCCGTGAGTCGTATATTGTGATTTACGTGATTCTCCCTTAAGTGCTACTTAGGTTTAGATAGGTAATTTTCCATGTTGATGGTATTTCCTTGGTGTTGCCTATCACTGAGAATAGTTCAAGCTGAATTTATTCGGTGAATCTAATTGTCTAAGTGAGATTAGTTATAGCGGATTCCCTTGCCAGGATGATTTGGTTTCTTTGGTTGCGAATTTGGATATATGGAATCGTTGCTATGTTTCCCTTGTTCTTCTCCTCGTTATGCTATTCTCTTTGTGCTTGGCATTCCTTTCAGTGGCTATTTCTTATGAGTGGGTTTTTACCATTCTTGTGATTCAAGTCGTTGTATTGATTTGTTCATTGCACCTTGCATTTTGTCTTTGTTGCTTTTGCACCTGTTGTGGCACGGTATGTTGTTTCTGTCGCATTCTGGTTGTTTTCCTCAGTGGCTGCATTGCATTTTAAATTGGAACTACGGACTGAGATCTGAGACTTTCCCCCTGTACTACATTGCATATTTAAATTTGGACTACGGACTGAGATCCGGGTGCTTTCCCCTGTACTGCATTACATATTTAAATTGGGACTACGGACTGAGATCCGAGAGCTTTCCCCCTGTACTGCATTGCATATTTAAATTGGAACTATGGACTGAGATCCAGGAGCTTTCCCCCTGCACTGCATTTCATATTTAAATTGGGACTACGGACTGAGATCCGAGAGCTTTCCCCCTGTACTGCATTGCATATTTAAATTGGAACTATGGACTGAGATCCAGGAGCTTTCCCCCTGTACTGCATTTCATATTTAAATTGGGACTACGGACTAAGATCTGGGAGCTTTCCCCCTATACTGCATCGCATATTTAAATTGGGACTACGGACCGAGCTCCGAGAGCTTACCCCTGTACTGCATTGCATATTTAAATTGGGACTGCGGACTGAGATCCGAGAGCATTCCCCATGTACTGCATTGCATATTTAAATTAGGACTACAGACTAAGATCTGGGAGCTTTCCCCCTTTACTGCATCACATATTTAAATTGGGACTAGGACTGAGATCCAGGAGGTTTCCCCTGTATTGAGTTGCATATTTAAATTGGGACTACGGACTGAGATCCCGGAGCTTTCCCCTGTACTGCATCGCATATTTAAATTGGGACTATAGACTGAGATCCGGGAGCTTTCCCCCTCTACTGCATCGCATATTTAAAATTGGACTACGGACTGAGATCCAGGAGCTTTCCCCCTGTACTGCATCACATATTTAAATGGGAACTACGGACTGAGATCCGAGAGCTTTTCCCCTGTACTGCGTTGCATGACAAATTCTGAGTTACAGACTGAGTTCCGGTGATATATATATATATATATATATATATATATATATATATATATATATATATATATATATATATATATATATATATATATATATATATATATATATATATATATATATATATATATATATATATATATATATATATTGAAATGTATAGCTGAAAAGCAATCATCTCAAGGAAAAGTTATGTCCAAAGGACTTCTATTTCGAAAGTATATTTGAAAAGTATTTGTCTTGCAGAAAAATGATATTCGAAAGAGTAGTATTTGGGAAAGTAAATTTGATTAAATGATATTTGGAAGAGCAGTATTCGGGAAAGTATATTTGAACACCACGTATTTTGAAGGAAATATGCTTTAAAGATTCCTCTTTATAAAGATATAAATATACATTCAGAGAAAGTATGTTTCAAAGAATATTTCATTATTCCGAAATGATTATATTTTCAAAGCTTTCAATATAAACTCACAATTTAAAGGTTTTCACTCGAAGTTTTGCCCAGCTCTATTGAGTTTATTGGCTAAGGCCTGATATGAATAAATTGATGCAGTGCTGAGTTGTTAGTGCTCTACTTGGGTTGTGATTCCCGAATTTTGGCTTGCAATTCCTTCTATTATTTTTGCGTATTTCTATTATGTTGTCCGTAGATCTTAATTGCTGAATTTTTCTTCGGTATTATTCTTTCGTACCGTTATTTATATTGAAAAATCTTTAGATAGATATTATGTTTTCGGTCATTTTCACACTTATGTCTTTTACTTATTAGACCAGTGGGGTCTTGACTAGTCCTCGTCACTACTTCACCGATATTAGTCTTGATACTTACTGGGCACCGCTGTGGTGTGCTCATACTACTCTTCTGTGCATTTTTGTTTGCACAGATCCAGGTATTGACCGTTAATAGCTGCAGGGATCATCGTTGATGAGGAGACTCAAGGTAAACCTGTTGCTGCATTCGCAGGCCTCGGAGTCACCTTCCTGTTTATTTCAGTTGTACTTGTTCATTTCTAGACAGTTGTATTTAGATTTTGTAGAAAGATTTCGTAGAGCTTGTGACTTGTATTTACCGGGTTTTACGAAATTGAAATTTTGTCAAGATTCTATATCAATATTGTTGTATATTTTCTTTATTATGGTTGTTGTTCAGTGAAATGTTAGGCTTACCTAGTCCCTTAGACTAGGTGCCATCACGACACCCAACGGAGGGAAATTTGGGTCGTGACAAGTTGGTATCAGAGATCTAGGTTCATAGGTGCTACGAGTCATAAGCGAGTTTAGTAGAGTCTTGCGGATCGGTACGGAGACGTCCGTACTTATCTTCGAGAGGCTACGAAACTATTAGGACAATTTCACTTCCTTAATTCCTATCGTGCGAGTTCATTCGACATTGAAGTTTGAAATCATCGTTCCCTTCTCTCAACGATGGTGAGGACACGAGTTGCAGTTCCTGATGATGTTACCCGAAGCAAACGTCGCAACGGTTAAAGACAGAGGTTGACAAGGAGCACGTGCCGCTGTTAAGATGCCTTCTAGAGCAGCCGTTGAGGAGTCGCCAGTAGTTCTAGTTGGGAGACAGGTATTGGGGGTGCCTGTTGCTACCCCGAACTTCAGGAGACCTGGGCATAGTTCTAAGAATAATTGGTGTATTGACTCAAGCGGGATTGATTCTAGTTCATCTGCTATTACACGGATCAGAAGAGGAGTTCAGACTCCTACCGACTACACTTCAGATTAGCAATATCATATTGGTCAGGTTCCAGTTGTCATGGCATCATGACGTGTGGTTTTAATTCAGCCCGTCGTTAGGGTAGTAGCGTCGGAGGAAGAATACATTGGACTTGAGAGGTACAGGAAGTACCACCCTTCTATATTTCAGTGGATTGGCGGCAGATGGTGCCCCGGGTTTCCTGGGGAAGTGTCACTATATTCTTCGCATTTCGGGTGTTGTGGAGACGAGCGGGATTGTTTTGTCACGTCTCATGTTCAAAGTAGTGAGTTGTTCACTGGTGGCAGCATATGAGTCTGGGTAACTTGGCCGAGTTAGCTTCGCTAGCATGAATTCAGTTTTCGAAAATATTTTTGAGAGAGGTTGCACCTCAGTTCCTTCAGGATGCACGGCGCGTGGAGTTTGAGCAATTGCGCCAGGGCGCTATGTCACTATTGGAGCATGTCGTTAGATTCAGTGAGTTGGAAAGACATGCACTTCACTTGATTGCTTCAGTTAGGAGATGAGTCTGTGGAGTCATTGGGAGATTCAGACGAGATCAGAGAGAGAGTTTTGGGAGGCGAGGAGGCCTCGTAGATTGGAGTAATCTATTATTCCTTATTATGGAACCAAGGTACGTCATGGTAGAGAATTTTGGGTCAACCAGATCAGTTGCATTACCAGCTTCGCATGGTGGCTTTTTAGGTACTCATGGGTCTCAGAGGATCTGTATTGTGTGTTTCCCACAGCAACGTCGACAGAGAGATTGTTTTCAGTATGGAGGTGTTAGCCACAGGGTGATAGGTTGTTCCAAGATTCAGGCAAGTGTGTTATAACAGGGTACCCAGATGAGTAAAGGGCGTCCAAGAGTGGGAGGCCCAACCTCTTGATGTATTTCGTATGATAGGCTGGAGACTGTTGGGTCAGAGGTTATCACCCAGGTATGTTGTGATGTGCTAAAGTGGGGTACCATTATATTTCACTATAGTTCTATGGTCAGGACGAGTTTCCCTTATTTGTTGTTTCATTATGAGTGAGTTTCATGTTTTGCACTCTATTTTTGTGTTTCCTACTGTTGGGAGACTCTATGAGCAGTAGTTGTGCCTACAACTATTTTTATTCATCCTTGCTAGTAGTGAAACTAGAGGTGAGTCCCAATTGTCCATCATGGTGAGCTTTATATGATTTTCCTAAGTATTTTGTTTACGAGCTGTGATTTGATACTCCTTTGAGATATGAGTTCAGTTAGTGTTGTGACTTCTATCAGCTGAGATGAGTCAAGGGAGAAATTTCTATTGGTATGATATACTTTCGGTATGAGATTTATAGTTGAGGGTGAGGTCCTCGTGATATTTGTGATTTGATTTATTTAGACCGGGCCGAGTACCGCGGTGGAAATTCTTATCAGGATAGAATTCAGGTTGTTTGTTCTTATGCTTTGTTTCTTCCTTGTTATATTTCTTTTGGAAAGTCAGTATTGATAGAGAGTTGTGCCTATGGGCTTTTGTTTGATAGATTGTTTATATGTTTCTATTTTCATATTTAGTCACTTTGCTATGTGTTTCCTTAGTTTCATTTGCGAGATGTGTGTCAGTGGTGTTAGTTGTGGCTTGGTGATTCGGGTGTTTAATAATTATGTTTTCGTGTTCTTTGCATCATTAGTAGTATTATGGGGTTTGGAGCAGAGTTTTCCCATATGTGGGGCTAATTGCTAATGTTGAGTTGATTTCAGGCAGTTATTGTGATCACAAGTGCTATTGAGTCTATGTGTGATGAGCTATATTGTGTGGTCGTGCCCTATAGGTATAGACCTGAGTTGATGCAGCTGGTTGAGGCTAATGCCTAATATGGATTTAGAATCGGGTCTTTTGAGAAATGAGTAGCAGGTGACAAAATGAGGTATAAGGCTTATCGGTGGTGTTGTGGAGGCTATATTGCAGTTGTCACTGTTCCGTCAGGCCTAGGTGGGTTTGGTTGGCGTGGCATCACCCGTGGGTATGTGTTAGAAGTGTACATTCAGTGATTGTATTTCACTGAATGAGTTCAAGGTAAATCTTGGCACGTTCGAGGACGAACGTTAGTTTTAAGAGGGGGAGAATGTAACGACCCAACCGGTTGTTTTGAGAATTTAAGCTTCGTTTGGTGGGGTAAGGTCATAAGCAGCCTCACATTGTGTATATTGACCTGTGTGCGTGGTTAGAATCAGTTACCGGATAATCCAGAGTCGAATTGGGAGAAAAATTTCAGTTTTGGAAGCTTAAGTGATGAAAGTTGACCGGAGGTTTGACTTTTGTGTAAACGGCCTCGGAATGAGTTTTGGTTAATGTAAACATCTTCGTATGATGATTATGGACTTAAGCGCGTGTCCGGAATTGGATTTGGAGGTCCGTAGACCGATTTGAGGTAATTTGGCGAAAGTTAGAATTTTAGCGTTTCCGGCCTATAGGTGAAATTTTGATATCGGGCTCGGAATGGAATTCTGAGAGTGGATGTAGGTCTGTTGTGTCATTTGGGACTTGTCTGCAAAATTTCATGTCGTTCCGGCTTGATTTGATAGGTTTCGACGCGAGTCTTGATATTTGATATTTTGAAAATTTATAAGTTTGATTTTTGGTTTTTTTTTTGAGCAATTATACCAGTAGACATGCAGTCTAGTGGCTAATATATATATAAAAAATCCCAAAAAATAGGGTCCAAAAATTACAAGAAGTCCCAAATAAAATCTAAAATGTACTAAGCTACTAGCAAATTTAAACGCTAATAATCTAAAAATAAAAATACCAATTATTACAACATGCAAAGCTGAAAGATTCAATCTTCTAACAGTGTAAGTGAATCCAAAGGCCAATAGCAAATACCAAGTAGCACCTCTAAAGCTCTCACCAGGCGCCAGGGTATGCATTCCAAAGGCAAATGTGGACTCCAAACAACTACACCAATCGATTGATCTAATGAGCTTTAATCAATCAAAATCATCTTCCTTAGTATGGCTTGTTCTGCACATTGTCATCACACCCCCAGGTTGAGCCTGAAACCATGCTAATACCACTGGGAAGTGCAATACCAATGTCTAGAAACTTATAAGCTCAAGATCAGCTAGATTTTTCACATTTGGACAATATCATGTCGCACCATTCATAAGCTGCTTCTCCTATAACTCCTGTGCACTATCAAGATACTTCCAATGTACCCTAACAATACACAATTTAAAACAAACCCAAGATGTTGAAGTGTGCTGAAGTAGTTTCCTGAAGAATTCTGTTGAAGTGTGCTGAAGTTGTCTGCTGTAGTGTGCTGAAGTATGCTGAAGTGTGCTGCATTGTGCTGAAGTAATCTGCTGAAGTGTGCTGAAGTAGTCTACTGACATGTGCTGAAGTAATCTGCTGAAGTGTGTTGAAGCATGCTGAAGTGTGTTGATTTGTGCTGAAGTATTATGCTGAAGTGTGCTGAAGTAGTCTGCTAAATTGTGCTGACTTATGCTCAAGTAGTCTGAGTGGTGTGCTGAAGTGGTCTGAGTATTGTGTTGAAGTAGTCTGCTGAAGTGTGCTGAATTATGCTGAAGTAGTCTGAGTGGTGTGCTGAAGTGGTCAGCGTAATGATACACCATCCATAACCTGCTTCTCCTATAGCTTTTGTGAACTATCAAGATACTACGAGAATGAGCATGTAACCATGCTAATACCACTGACATGTACCCTAATAACACACAATGCAACACAAACCAAAAGAGATAAGCAGGTAAGTGCACAAACAATTCATATGATACCATTAATCTGGTGCTCTCCTCTTTGCTATTCTGACCCTAAGATTAGGAATTTGGGATTTGTCAAGATTGATTAAACTCCTTCCTGCACAAGGCAGTTCAGAAAATGAGTGAAATTCAGATGTACCTGCAAAAGAAAAAACAATGTTAGCTATAAAATCTGCCACTGAGTTTCCTTCTCTGAACACATGCTGAAAGATCACATTGGAATTGTCCTTCATATCCTTGATCCTCTTCACATCCTGAACAATAGCCCATGAAGGATCTCATTCCCCTTCAATCACCTTCTTCATCACCAATGAATCTGTCTCCAAAATGAGGGGGTGAAGGTTATGTTCTACACAATATTTCAGGCCTTGAGCAATGGCCTTATCTTCTGCTACTACATTTGTTGTCTCCCCCAGGTCGACTGCCTTTGTATAAACTAGATCCCCTTCATCATTCCTCACACAGAATCCTAGTGAGCTAGGGCCTGGATTACCCTTTGATGCCCCATATGTATTGCATTTGTACCACCCTTGGAAGGGAAGCTGCCATGTGACTCTCCTTGTAATTATAACAGGCTTGTATCTTTCAAAGTATTGTATCATATCTGGCCATAACAAAATAAATATTAGGTAACTAACCATACCTCACCCTTGCCAAGTAATTTAATGTTCTATTTACCTCATGGATCACCCTGTGTGTAGAAACTGCACCTCCATGTTTTCCTACATTTCTCTTCTTCCAAAGTTCCCAAGTAATAATAGCTGGAGCAGCTTGAAACAATGGATTTAGTTTAGGACAACAGTGTGCATTCCACCAGTGTCTGATGACTTGCTTCAATTGCACCAATGGCACTGTGATTCCTGCAGCTCCCATAAATAAATTTCACACTTTAGAGGCAGTAACCCTAGTGAGGAATATGTGCTCAATGGTTTCCTCTTGTGGCTGTTAACAACACCAGCATTTAGACACCACAATCTGCCCTTGTCTTCTCCAACTGTCATCAGTAGCAATTGTCACCCTCCACAGTCTCCATAAGAAAAAAGAAACCTTAAATGGTAATCCTTTTATCCACATATGCTTGAATTCATTTTAGGATTAGATCTGTGTCTTAGAATCTGCCAAGCACTACTCACACTGAACTTACCCGATGGGGTTGGCATCCAGTATGGGTTGTCCCATTATTCCTCGCGTCCCTCATAATGTACATTGGTCTTTACATGTTCAGCAATTTCCTCCGTAAAGTTTTGCTCCAGTAGCTCCTGATTCCATGTTCCTTCCTGAGTTAATTCTGATACATCTTGAAGATCTTCATTGATATGAAAATCTTCTGGAAGTACATGATATAGTGCTCCCAAACCTGTCCAATTCTCATGCCATATATTTGTTGTTCCACTATTCAACTCCCATAGAATCTCATGCTCCACATCCTCCATAGCATTCAACATTTTCCTCCAAACATGGGATCCTTCTCTAAACTGAACTACTGTTGGCAGCTCCTTCTTACAATATTTGTTCCACATGAAGTTGGACCATAGTGACTTTGTAGTTCTAAACCTCCACCAAATCTTAGCAAACAATGCCTTAGAGACATCACGTAAGGATCTGCAACCCAATCCCCCTTCTTCCTTAGGTAGACATAGGTTTTGCCAAGAAGCCCAGTGCCTGCTTCTTCCCTCCTCTTTTGTGCTCCAGAAAAATCTTGCAAACAACTTATGGAGATATTCTAAAATGTTCTTTGGAGGGTCCAGAACTGAGAGCATATGAACTGGTATGCTTCGCAATACACTAGAAATAAGTGTTGCTTTACCCCCAAATGATAATAACTTGCCTTTCCATGAGTGCAGCCTATCTTTCACCTTCTTGATAAGATCATCATAGTATTCCTTTCTCCTTATATTATAGAAAATAGGGCATCCAAGGTATGTAAAAGGGAATTTACCTCGTGTGAAACCAGTAATATCCCCCACTGCTTGAGAAATTCCATGACCCACCTTAGCATGCATGTAGTAGGAACTCTTAGCTTTGTTTATCATCTGACCAGACACTTTATCATAATCTCTCAACAGTTTCATTATTTTGCTCTAAGATGGAGGATGAGCAGATGCAAATATAATAGAATCATCAGCATAAGCTAGATGATTCAAAGGATCTGACCATTTAGGCATTCCAAACCCCACACAGGATTTATCCTCAAACAGTTTGTTCAAGGATCTTGATAACACCTCAGCTGACAATATGAACAATGCTGGAGACAAGGGATCACCTTGTTTCACACCTCTAGTAGACTTGAAAAACCCTGACGCTTGTCCGTTCACCAATACAGAATACCAATTGTTTGACACCAGATTCCAAACCATGTTAATGAAGTGTTCTGAGAACCCCATCCTTCTCAACACATCAAGAAAATATTTCCATGAGACCCTGTCATAAACCTTAGCCATATCCAACTTAATTACCACATTAGCTGGCTTACCCCTTAGCCTTATATTTGTCACTACCTCTTGTGTCAATAGGATGTTTTCAAATATACTCCTACCCTTCACAAATTCTGATTGATTAAGAGATATCAGTGATGGCAGAAACTTCTCCAACCTGTCATGTAGAACCCTAGACATCACCTTGTTAACAAAATTGCTCAAACTGATAGGTCTTAAGTCAGAAAAAGTCCCCACTCTAAGCTTCTTTGGCAATAGAACTAGATTAGTGTATGTTATGGATTTTAGTAGTGTTTCTCCCCCATAAAAATGCAGAACCATATCGTGTATGTCTCTACCAACAATATCCCAACAAGATTGATAGAATAAACCAGTGAATCCATCAGGACCACTAGCACTATTCCCACTAAGTTCAAATACAGCCCCTTTCACTTCTTCAACTGTTGGCAACCTACTTAACTCCATATTCTGCTCCAATGTAACCATGGATAGTACATTAGTTAATAACGAGAAATAAGAGGTATCACCTTCATTGGAGAATTGTCTTCTATAGAACTCCACTGCAGGATAGCCAACTGCTTGAATATATCTCCAAAAGTGTCCCTACTCCACTTTGATAGAGCTGCCTTTACCTTCTTGAGCTTCTGCTTGAACATCAGAAATGGATCACCTATAAAGTCAGCTTCCCAATTCTGTCTCGCCACCTCCTTGAACGTATCATGCTTGGTCCAGAAATTTAGGAATCTGAATGGCTTGATACAGCTGGCAGTCTGCTCACCACAACTCATCAGCAAAGCAGCATGGTCTGAACCAGTTCTAATAAGATATTCCGCTTCAATAGTAGGTAACATATTCTGAAAAGGGAGATTCACAAAGATTCTATCAAGCCTCTTGAATATACATTGTGCATTAGACCTCTCATTCCACCATGTAAATGGACTCCCTTTGTACCCTTGTTCAAACAATCTACAAGAGTTAACACAAAAGGCAAAGTCCTCATACTCAGGAGGATACACTGGCAGTCCCCTATCTTCTCATCTTCATGCAACACTACATTAAAATCTCCTCCTACCAACCATGGCAACTCCATATCACTTGATAAATAATACAAATGATCCCATAATTCCAGCCTCTCCATTGTTGAACACTTAGCATAGACAAATGTCATCATCATATGTTGTCCCAACTCATGATGAAACACTTTCGCAGTGACTTGTTGTTCAATATCCTCCACCAGTTCCCATTCTACTATTGAACCAAAAAATAACCATATTTGTCCATTAATGTTTGCATAAGCAGTCTCCATATTCATCCTTCTTCTTTATCTATTAATGAATCCTTTCTTTTGAAAAGGTTCCATTAATGCAACAACACAAAATTTATGCTCCCTATTCATAGTAATCACTCTAGGAAAGGCCTGTTGAGTTTTTATAGACCTTATGTTCCAAATGAGTGTCTTAATCATCATTATTTAGATAAAGAAGCTGCCCTCCTAGGCATAATCCTTATAGGTTGTTACTGCTCTTTCTGTTGGTTCTTCTTTCCTTTCTTTCCACTTCTAGAAGCTGCCCTAGGAGACACATCCCCTTCCCTCATTACTTTCTTGAAATTTTTCCAGTCGTGGATTCACCATCTCCATCATCTTCAAATTGTTGTTGTTATTCAACCAACACATTCTGAATCTCCATTGGAATTTCCTTATGATTTATGAGATCATGCAACACCTGATTAGGAGACTTCAATGGCACATTAACTTTAATTTGTAGAGGATCTCCAGTTCCAGATGAACATGCCATAGGCAGTGCATCATAATTTCCAGCTTCTTTAGAAACTATGGCATGTTCACCTGGTTCATAAGGTGTCATAGCTGCTTCATATTTCTCACCATTCATTTCCATAACCCCTATGTTTTCCTGCATCTTTTTGAATTGAAGTTCATAAATATCATCCAACCTAGGGTCCACCGTAACAAACTGGCAGAAATTGCCTGTGTTACTGTTCCATTGAGATCAACCCCCTTCCCATGATCTAATTGTTGGTCTTTGCATACTCCTTCTGTACCTCCATATGAACATTCCCAAGCTTCTCATTCATCAATGCATATACCGGAGCCAAATCAACATAAGCCAAAACCTCCCCAGAATTTACTGTTCCATTGCCTCCCTTCTTACTCTGAATCTTTGGAACTGATCCACCTTGCTTTTATACACCTTTAGATAACCCTTTATTATTCCCAAAAGCATTCACTAATTGTTGGTCTATAAAACTCAAACTACAATCAACCCTAGTTTTAGAACTGCTAGGTTTTACTGTAGCTCCATCAACATTGTCAGTTTTGATACCTTGCACTTCATCTTCAATTGTATTCTCCAATTGATCTTCCATTACTTCTACTTCATCACTCCAAAATGACTTCTTCGAATTCACTTCAATACCAATCTCCTGATCTCCAGTATCTTCATACGTTTGTGATGGTATTTCTTGGCAAGAATGATTGGTAGCAACATTACCTTGTCTTAACTCTTCCTTACTTGTCCCAAACCTTCTACGAACCCAATCAATAGTAGCTTCCTTTCTAGCCTCTTCCTCCTTCCTAGACTCTGTTGGTTTAGGATCAGTCATAAGAGAAGTATCTTGAGGTTCCTTTGTAGAGGAACTCTCAAGATTATCAAGATTTACCTTTTCCAAGACTTTATCCACTGCTTCCTTCTTTACTCGTTTTAGCTCAGCTTGTTTCCTTTCAGCAATTGGATTAGGAACTTCAATCCTAATCCATGAACACTTCTCATCACTGGCAGCTTTTTCTCCTTGATCTTCCTTTATACCATTGTTACCTTCCTCCCCCATTCTATCCTTGATCATTAATGCATTTCTATCATTGTCTTCACTTGGCAATGCATCAAACTTGTTCCTGGTTACCACTTCTTCAACTTTGGCCTTTCCTTTAAGATTGATATCCTGCTTTCCTTGACTGACCTCCATTATAACCCTTTTTCTCTCTTTGGTATTTATTTTTCCGAGCTTGAATCCATTCCTGATTAGCCACTGGTTTCCCAAACACCTTCCCACTTGCTAACACCTTAGTTGTGTTAGCAGCAGTGCTAGTAATTCCACTACTCACCACCACTGCCTTCTCATTGTTTTGAATCCCTCCAATTTCCTTCTTCCCTTGATATCCTTGATCATCCATCCTGCGCAATTCTGGGTTGACTATCCAACACTCCTCTTCTTTGTGGCCTTGCTTCTTGCATGACTTACAATATTTAGGCATATAGTCATACCTTATTTTGATCCACTTAGACTCCTCAGGCCCAGTTTCATCCTCTTCTTCAATAATCTTGATTCTTTGAGGTAATGAGGCTAGCAGATTCACCTCAACCTTCACCTTTGCACAACTTGGTCGTGTACCATTTTGAGTAGCCAAATCAACATGTAATGGCCTACCAACTTCCCTATCTAAAGAGAATACAATCTCCTTACCAAAGAAATTAGGTGGTAAATCTTGAAAATATATCCAAGCTATGGCTATTGATGTTTCTTCATCTTCCTTCCACCAAGGATTCCACTTGGTACATCTCATATTGCACATCATATTCTGAATATTCACATAATAAGCAGGCTTGGACAAGAGATGAATGTAATCCTCCATCAATGATAGCTTAATTAAGACATGACTGTCCTCAATAAGCCCAATTGAAAAAGGACCCTTCAACTGACACTGGATTGGCAAAACTTTACGTAGATCATGAATACCAGGCCTTCCATAAGAAAACTTACCCAATACTGCCAGATTCAAACCTTGTTGGGCAATGGATTGCCTTACCTCTTGCTTTTGCATCGAACGATTGGCTCTCCATGAATATACTCAATAGGTTTGATAGCTACGTTAGGAACAGTCTGCATGGGGGCATTTAATGCACTAGGTTTAAGATGATTTGCGTAGTTTGGGATTGTATTTTTGATTCTAGGTGGTTGGGGAGGCTGTGGGGAGTTGTTTGACGACTGACCAACCTCAGGAGGAAGCTTACCAGTGGCATGAGCAGCCATTAATGGCTAGCAAAAGCTTCGAGAGGCAGTCTTCGCAATCGCCTTATCCCCAGAGCTCTCAACTCACGCGTGGGGGTTTGGTTTTTTGATTTCTAGTACTTCTCTTCTAAATTATAGTACAAGTTTCTTGTTTCATTTACTATACTAAATTTTTTTTTTCCGTGGTTTTCGAGCATCGCTTTGCGAACCCGACTAGATATACCCACCGGGTCCCACTGTTTCAAGGCGGGTGCACACGGTTAGTTCCACGGGGTCCTGGAGACGCGGCCGGTTTGTAATACCTCCAGTGACCCTGCTGGGGCTCGGACTGGCGACCTGAAGGACTTTTTCCTCACGCCTTTACCAGTTGAGCTACCCTTCAGGGTTTGATTTTTGGTTAGATTCGTCATTATGGTGTTATTTTATGTGTTTTAAAACATCGAGCGAGTCCGTGTTAGGTTCTATGACTTGTGTGTGTGGTTGCACGGGGTCCAGGGGGCCTCGGGTGTGATTCGGATGGGTGTCGGGTCCATTTTTCCTTATTTTGAACAGCTGAAGTTTTGCCTCTGGTTTCCTTCTATGCGATCGCATAGGAATAGTCGCGATCACATAGAGTCTTTTTGAGCAGCCTAGATTCCTTCAGTGTGATCGCATATGCATGCCCCCGATCGCAGACCTCCACTAACCATACACTCCGCGATCGCATCCATCCCATCGCATTCGCACAGTATAACATAGGGTTGGGAAGTAGGTATCATTTCCTCTTCGCGATCGCAGAGCAGTCCTGCGTTCGCAGTGTGTCCCTTCCCTCCTTCTCCGCGTTCGCATATCTCATGCCGCGTTCGCATAGTGTCTTTTGCCAGCAGCAATTTATCCTCTTCCCGATCGCATCCCCTTGTCCGCGATCGCGATGCTTTAAACACCTGGGCAGAATATAAGTTTCCAAAAATAGAGGTTTCACCATTTTTGACATATTTTGACTTCTAGAACACGGTTTTGGGCGATTCTTTGAGGGTTTTTCACACAAGTCAAATGGTTAAGTGTTCTTCCACCATAACTAATTATATTTCATGAATTAGTTCTTGTTTTTATCATTTAATTTGTGTTTTGGGTTGAGGGAATTGTGGGTTTTGGAAGAAGACTTCAAAAATGAAAATTTATGATTTGAATGAGCAAATGACATCGGAATTTGATAAATTTAGTATGGGTGAACTCGCATCGGAATAGGTAAGCGTAATTTGTAAAATTTTTGGGTTCCGAGGTGCACGCCGGTGGGTCGACTTTTGGGTCGATTTTCATAAATTTGTAAAGATTAAAACTTTATTATTCGGAATCATTCCTTATACGTGTTATGTGTATTTTGAAGTTGTTTTTGTTTATTTTGAGCCGTCCTCATGTCTTTTAAACCCGAGAATTTCACTTTTGAGTACCCGGTTATCGTCTTTGAGGTAAGTATCTTACCTAACCTTGTGTGGGGGTACTACCCCTAGGATTGAGTCTTATTTGTTGATTGTAGTCCGGGTATGCAAGGTAACGAGTGCGTACTCGGACTTATTTGCTAATAGATTGGCCTTTTAGGTTTCATAGGTCTTTATGCTACCTATGATTGGGTTGTTATTTTCTCATTTGAATCCTTGGTGGTTAATTTCATTCCTTCCTGCTCAAATTAGAATTACTTGCTTTGGATTCCTTCGTTGGCTATTCGATCTTACTTGACTTAGCTGAGTATTTTACCTTCCCTACTAGTATGCTATATTTCTTCATAAACTGCCTAATTGACTAAAATTAGTATTACTTTCCCGGTAATTGTTTTGCAGTAACTGGAATATCTATATGTGGTGTCAAGCATGCACGTGAGTCGTATATTGTGATTTACATGATTCACCCTTAAGTTCTACTTAGGTTTAGTTAGGTAATTTTGCATGTTGATGGTATTTCCTTGGTGTTGCCTATCACTGAGCATGGTTCAAGCTGAGTTTATTCGATGAAGCTAATTGTCCAAGTGAAATTGGTTATAGGTGATTCCCTTGCCGGGATGATTTGGTTTCTTTGGTTGCGAATTTGGATATATGGAATCATTGCTCTATTTGCCTTGTCTTCTCCTCGTTATGATATTCTCTTTGTGCTTGGCATTCCTTTCAGTGGCTATTTCTTATGAATGGGTTTTCACCATTCTTGTGATTCAAATCCTTGTATTGATTTGCTCATTGCACCTTGCATTCTGTCTTTGCTGCTTTTGCGCCTGTTGTGGCACTGTATGTTGTTTCTCTCGCATTCTAGTTGTTTTCCTCAGTGGCTGCATTGCATATTTAAATTGGGAGTACGGACTGAGATCCGGGAGCTTTACCCATGTACTGCATTGCATATTTAAATTGGACTACGGACTGAGATCCAGGAGCTTTCCCCCTGAACTGTATTGCATGAAAAATTTTGAGTTACGGACTGAGTTCCGGTGATTTATCATTGAGGAGATTTCGCTTGAAAGATACACACAGAGACACACACACACACATACACACACACACACACACACACACACACACACATATATATATATATATATATATATATATATATATAAAGCAATCATCTCCAGGAAAAGTTATGCCCGAAGGACTTCTATTTAGAAAGTATATTTGAAAAGTATTTGTCTTGCAGAAAAATCATATTCGAAAGAGAAGTATTTGGGAAAGTATATTTGACTAAATGATATTTGGAAGAGCAGTATTTCGGAAAGTATATTTGAACACCACGCATTTTGAAGGAAATATGCTTTAAAGATTCCTCTTTATAAAGATATAATACATTTAGAGAAAGTATGTTTCAAAGAAGATTTCATTATTCCGAAATGATTATATTTTCAAAGCTTTCAATATAAACTCACAATTTAAAGGTTTTCACTCGAAGTTTTGACAAGCTCTATTGAGTTTATTGGCTAAGGCCTGATATGAATAAATTGATGTAGTGCTGAGTTGTTAGTGCTCTACTTGGGTTGTGATTCCATAATTTTGGCTTGAAATTCCTTCTATTCTCTTTGCGTGTTTCTATTATGTTGTCCGTAGATCTTAATTGCTGATTTTTTCTTCTGTATTATTCTATCGTACCGTTATTTATATCAAAAAATCTTTAGATAGATATTATGTTTTCGGTCGTTTTCACACTTATGTCTTTAACTTATTAGACCAGTGGGGTCTTGACTAGTCCTCATCACTACTTCACCGAGGTTAGTCTTGATACTTACTGAGCATCGTTGTGGTGTACTCATACTACTCTTCTGTGCATTTTTGTTTGCACAGACCCAGGTATTAACCGTTAGTAGCTGCAGGGATCATCGTCGATGAGCTGACTCAAGGTAAACCTGTTGTTGCATTCACAGGCCTCGGAGTCACCTTCTTGTTTATTTCAGTTGTACTTGTTCATTTCTAGACAGTTGTATTTAGATTTTGTAGCAACAATTCGTAGAGCTTATGAATTGTATTTACCGGGTTTTGGGAAATTGAAATTTTGTCAAGAATCCATATCGAGACTATTGTATATTTTCTTTATTATGGTTGTTGTTCAGTGTAATGTTAGGATTATCTAGTCCCTAAGACTAGGTTCCATCACGACACCCAACAGAGGGAAATTTGGGTCGTGACATAATAGAAGCCCGGTTGAAATTCCTCGGAGGCTGATGGCAATCTCTCAAGTGATGTCCCAATTGGCCACACCAAAAGCACTCTCCAGTTAGAACACGACACTGGACCAAATGTGATCTACCGCAGGTCTGGTAGACTAGAGTAGTGGCATATATTTGTCCAGAATTACGATGTCCAGATGCTGACGGCCCCCTAATACCCTGTATGTAATGTGGTCTGTATGTGGTCTATGATGACAAGTGTGTCCCTTTCTGACAACCCTGTTATTGTTGTCCCTCATTTCCTGCTTCTTGATTTTCACTAAAACCGCCACTAAAAGAACCTCCCGTCTTGGCCTTCTTACGTAAATCACTAGTTGCACGCTCATCACGTCCCTTGTTTTCAAATTTTCTAGAAAAGTCAACTGCATCAAAGTAGTATAAAGTCTTCATCTCGGGCTACAGCAGTGCATAACCGACCAACCAATCCATTAACGAACCTCTGAAATCGAGCTTCTTCGGTAGGCACTAAGTATAGAGCATATCTAGCCAACTTACAAAACTTGGTGCTCTATAACGCACATCCATATCTGGAGTCTGAACTAATCTCTCGAAGTCTCTAGCATATTTTTTCATCAGGTTGGCTGTCTGGAAGAAAATGATCATGATCAACTTAGTGAACTCGTCTCATGTCAGTGATGTTGCTCCTGTTGGCCTTCTTAGCAACATAGTTTCATACCATGTATTGGCCATATCCTCTATTTTGTATACTGCGAGCTCCACAACTCTCTCACTAGGACATCCTAGAATAAGTAATGAATTGAATGTCCCATCCAAAAAACTTTGAGGATCTGCTGAATTATCAGAACTTCTGTATTTTGGTGATTTTAATTTCAGGAACTCTTGTAGGGATACTTCCTTATTTTTGCAAGTCTGAGTCTATGCAGGTGCTTGTGTCTGTAAAGTAACCTGAGGAGCTGAACTTCCACACTGAGTAGGCACCAATGCCTCTAACATATTCAATAACCTTGCCACTACGTCTGCATGTAAGGCAACAATAGATATAACAGTTGGCACTGGTGGTGGAGCATCCTGAACTCCTTGCCCTTGCATTTGAGCCCCAACATGACTGCCTCCCCATGTTCCCAAATTCAAGTTGAGGAGAAGTCTGTCTTCTAGTTTGATGAGCCCCAACATGACCGCCTCCCCGGATAGTACCACGTCCAGTAGATGAGGGTGTGTGTGTCCTAGCCATCTGCGAAAGAAATACTCCAAAGTCAATCTCAAGTTACGTCAACGTACAATCAAAGAATGAATGAAGGGAAAACATTCCTAGATGTTAAGTAGCCTCAAGATCATAAGTATGGGTGCCTACATACCCATGAACAATACTCTACTAAACATTGCTCCATGCCTCGGGACATAAAGCCTAAGCTCAGATACCAACTTTGTCACGACCTAATTTAGGATCGTCACCGGCACTCAGGAGCAAGTGCTCCCGAGTAAACCTCATCAGTATTTTACAGAAAATCGGACAGACTTTCCCCTGTTTTTGGACTATCCAAAAAATTTTCCTGTCTCAAAATGAATAACCAACCATCCTAATATCAAACCAAACAATTGACAACTTATCAATTGACCAAAACAAGTCTACACCATTACTAATCAACCCACTAACAACCAAAAATACTAATTTATCTCCAATTTCGATAATGAAGAACGATACTCAACATAAGACTATATAACAAAGGAATACTCAAGACACTAAAATAATGACTATGGAGTGACTCTAAGAATTCAAAGAAAATACTACAATAATAAATAAAATTTGTACCCACGCGAACATGTGCGAGGCTCACCAAGAACTATCAACTTGTGCGCTTTAATTAACGAAATCCTCGCTCGCGTCAACTGCTGTCTCTGTAAAAAAATTAGCTAGGAATGAGTCGCTAGCTCAGTGAGTAATAACACTTAATCACAATCGTTTTTATTGGGGACAAGCCAGAAAACATGCTAGTATCTCAAATAGAAAATAACATAAAAATGCCCTTTTAGAAACAATAAATAATTTTCAGTCTCATCATGCTTTTCTTGTAGTATAATACAATTAACAATTCAGTAATAAGCTCGGTAACCACTGTATGATATCAATATTCACATTTTGGGAGGTTTCAATGAACGGATCATGTAATCAATATAATTGTGGACTTCTTCGCACGAAGTCAAATATAACGGTAGTCCCTACTCGAGGGAAATTGGTAACGGTATGCTAGTTTTACCTTCCCACTAGCGAGGGCTATAACTCTAATTGGTAATTACAAGGTGCACCAGGTCTAACGAACCCACTGTTAGCTACGGGATCCTTCAATGTCTACTCTCATTTATACTTGTCTCTGTAATCCGTATATGCTCGTAGGAAATATTTCAAAACAATATAGGCCATTTCGGTTCTTATCAAATCATATAATTTCATTTCTATAACAGTAGATTCAAGTAACTGTAAAACAGATCTAGTGACAACAAAAATATTTAAAAACCATGGTAATCATCTCAAATAACTATTTCGGTATCATATCGAA
The DNA here is from genome assembly GCA_005239505.1 of Nicotiana paniculata. Taxonomy (NCBI): domain Eukaryota; kingdom Viridiplantae; phylum Streptophyta; class Magnoliopsida; order Solanales; family Solanaceae; genus Nicotiana; species Nicotiana paniculata. The sequence continues at coordinate 23,842 of MDKI01138740.1, forward strand.
TAAAATACTTATCCCACATGCAACTAAAAATAATTGGTAACATATTCTTATAAAAAATCATGTGTAAATCATAGAAGTTATGAAAACACAAATTGCGGTAAGATTACTATTCACAGTACTCGTGCTGAAATACCAAATGCTTCACCTCGAGCAATTTGTACAACTTCCTCCAATAAATCTATCATTACATAATATCGATCTCATGTTAATTTCCTTGTTTTATCTAATTCATAGCAGATTTAGAATACCCAACCCTTGGATTTCATTTTTGACTCTTAATTCGACAATTTATACTTGCTCACACTACTGGTAGTTGAGAATACGTCAAAACCTATTAAATACAAGTTATTCATATAATATACCCAGTTAATTCACGGAAAAGTCTCATGAATTTCTCAAAATTTCCTTAGCTTTATGTTTCAAATTCTTAATCCTATTCCAAAATTATATCCACTCAGTATATAAAATTTCATTGTCTTAAAAGAGGAAGAAATACATGTAACTACCTAGAGTATATCGCTAAAACCCAAGGAATTAATTTCTTATTTTGCTACTCTAGATTAATTGTAGTTAAATATTCATTCTTTAGGAATCGCTTGAATAGATTACTTGTTTGGGTTTAATTAAGTTGATAGTTAACCACATGTCCATGTGGGTACGATATTTGGACTTACATTCCTATATTACTTGTCGACCATGTATACTTGAGTGTGCATTGGGGAGCAACAAGTTTTTGGCGCCGTTGCCGGGCACTTAGAAATTAACTATTTTACAAGATTAGATTTTGACTTTTTATCTATTAAATTTTTTAATTTTAGTTTAGTGTAGTTAGTATTAGATTTTTTTTACATGACATCTTTGAACGAAAAGTGATGGGATAGTAAGTATTCTTATTTTTGTGATCCTTGTCCATAATGTAAAGGACCCCACTTGTGGCAATGCTGTAATAGTATTCCCAGTACCGAGTTCTGCACCATCTAGATCTTGTACTCTTTGCGGTGGAAATTGAAATAATTTTCCTAAGTGTTGCTATCCCACTTGGATCCCTTCTTATGTTGATTCTAATAAACCTTGTGAGTTTGATAGAAGTAACGAATGGGATGATGTGGAACATGATGTTCACATACTTGATACGCACATGAAATTATTAGAGGAATATAGAGGTTTCTGTGAGAAAATTACGAATGAGATGTAACACTTTATAGAAGAAAGAGCTGAATTGAGACAAGAGATTGACCAATTTGGCAGTTCTATTCACGACTTAGATGCTCAATTGTGTGCAAAGGTTGTTGCGTCTAACGCCCAACAATTTAATGATGAGTTGTGTGAAGCTGAAAAGATATTTTAGGCCAAATTGAGGAGCTAAAAAAAGAAAACCAAGCATTAGACCATGTTCTTGTTGATAATGTTGAGGTTGAGGGAGCAGACATTATTGAGGATGTCCAAAATAATGCAGTTTTGGAGTTGGGGCGTCCTCATCCTCATTCTAAATATTTTTCTACATTATGTTTGGATGGAGTCATGGAGATTGAGCCTTTAGAGAGATGTATAGATGAAGAACAAGACTCATACATTCTAAAATTTGCAATGCGCAGGAGACAAAACTAGACCCCTCACTTAAAGGCCAAGAAGTGCAAGATGCAATATTGTTTACTTGGTTCATTTATTTTAACACCCCCATGAACGTGACAGAAAAATTGATGCAACATTGGGGTTGCAATTCATATCCTCAAAGTGGAAGAAAAAGTTGTGAAAGTGATGGCATCGTGCCACGATGTTAAATCAAGCGCCTGTTGGGAGGCAACCCAGTTCTATTTTTTTCTTTTTCTTTTGTTTATTTATCATTTTATTGTGTGTTTTCTTTGTGTAGTATTATTTTTGTGTTTTGCAGGAGTAGGAGCATGAATTCAAAGCCAATAGACATGTGCAAAAGCGATCAGGTGGTTGAAACTAAGTGTGAGGTACCCGGACAAGGGATCATACCTGGGAGAAGTCTAAGTATCCCGTGAACTGCTAATACTTCGGCATTTGTCCTACTAAGGAGTCTCTTTTACCTTCTTGTTATTTGTTGTATGCATTGAGGACATTGCACTATTTTAGGTGGGATGAGGAGATTGTTTGGGTAATTTATGAGCTACCCTAGCTTAAAAAAAAGGTCCACTAATATTTTTCCGGGCCATCAAAACCGACATAAGTAACATTAGTCACCACCTCGCCATGACCATTCTTTAATTTTTGGTATTTTAGGACCATAAAACTGGAATTTTGTTCGTGTGCTATAGCTCACGCCTTCCACATGGGCCATGACCTCTGGACCCGTCTCGCCAAAAATTTTATCGGGCTATCAAAATCACCTAAGGAACAATTGCCACCACCTCTCCATGACCGTTTGTCATTTTTTTGGCGTTTTAGGGCCATAAAACTGTACCGATGAATTCCAGATTCTCGTATGCAATAGCCCATGCCTTCCGCATAGGCCCGGGCTTTCTGACCATGATCGCCTAAATTTTTATCCAGCAATCAAAAACAACTCGAGGAACTATAATTACCGTCTCGTCACTGTTCCTCGTTTAGGCGTTTTAGGGCCATAAAAATTTAATTCCGACCAGTTCCAAATTCTCGTGTGCAATACCCTCGCCTTCTACATAGGCCCGGCATTCAAACCAAGATCGCCTAAATTTTTGCCGAGCCGTCAAAAACAACCCGCGGAACTATTATCTTATATTAATAAAATTATCTAATTTTTAAAGCAGTGACATATTAATGAAGAAAGTATACACATTATAATTGTAACGACCCGACCGGTTGTTTTGAACTCTAGCACGTCGTTCGGCAGTTTAAGGACATGAGAAAATTCATTTAAGGTGTTATGACTCATAGGCGTCGCCGAAATTGAATTTCGGGAAGTTCGGAGTCGATTCAGAAAGAAAATTCTCATTTCGGTAGCCTTAAGTTGGAAGAATTGACTAAGATTGGATTTTTGAGTAAACGATCCCGGAATCATGATTTGAAGGTTCCAGTAGGTTCGTATGATGCTTTCAGACTTGGGCGTATGTCAGGATTGGGTTTTGGATGACCCGGTAGTATTTCGGCATCTATTGTGGAACTTGGCATGTAGGAAGAATTTCATAAATTTGGTTTGAGGTGCATTTCAATGTTATCGATGTCCGTTTCGTATTCCTAGTCTAGGAATAACTTTGTATGGTGATTTTGGTATTGGGAGCGTGTTTGGAAGTGGAATCGGAGGTCCATAGGTCATTTCGGGGTCACTGGCGAAAGTTATAAAATAGAAGATTTTTAGAAAGTTTGACCGAAAGTTTGACTTTTTGATATCAGGGTCGGATTCCAATTCCACAAGTTATAGTAGGTCCGTAATATTGAATGTGACTTGTGTGCAAAATTTGAGGTCAATCGGACGTGATTTGATAGGTTTCGGCATGGAATGTAGAAGTTTCAAGTTCTAAAGTTCATTAAGCTTGAATTGGGGCGCGATTCATGATTTTGACGTTGTTTGATGTGATTTGAGGCCTCGAGTGTTTTCGTATCATGTTTTGGAACATGTTTCTATAATTGGTTAAGTTTCGGAGGGCTTCGGGTGGATTTCGGAAGGTTAACGGAATGGATTTCGGACAAAGAAAGCTGCAGAAACTTTCTGTTGCGGAAGCTGTTCGCCAAAAAATAATTGATGTTTGGAGTCGATTTTTGAAGCTCATATCTTGAAATGTATAATGAATATGAAACTTTGCAAAACATGAAAGTTGTCTTGCATTCTAGTATCCATAAAGATAAACCATTCATCATTTGGATATTTGTACAGAAAGTTATGATCGATTGAATCAAGGCTGGTGAAGTTGCTTTTGCAATTTCCCTAGAAATTTCTGATGTGAGGAGCCTACTTTGAAAGCTTATATCTTAAAATCTATAAAGAATCAAAAAAATTTCAAAACATGAAAGTTGTAACCCTTTGATTCTATTTTCTAGAAAGTTAAACCATTCATTATTTAGACATTTGTACAGAAAGTTATAATCGATTGAATAGGGGCTGGTAAAGCTGTTTCTAGTGGACTTTTAGTGACGACTTTTAATGACGAAGACGGACTTTAGTGACGGATGGGCAGAAACTTAAGGACCAAAAATGCTCATTTCCTTCATTTCGTTTTGAATTTTCGGAGCACGGTTCTTGGGCGTTTTTTGGGCGATTTTCACGGGAAAACATTTGAGTAAGTGTTCCTTATCCTATATTGATTATATTTCATGATTCCATACTCATTTACATCATGAATCCATGAATTTATTGAAGAAAAATCTGATTTTTAGCAAATCTTCCAAAAATAAAAATTTAAGATTTGAAAGCCAATCCGATGTCAGAATTCGATAATTTTTGCATGGTTGAACTAGTATCGGAATGGGTTGTCGAATTTTGTGAGTTTCGTTGGATTCTGAGACGTGGGCCCGAGGGCCATTTTGTCAACTTTACGAGCGGGGTTGGGAATTTATATTGAATTGTTATAAGTATTAGAGTGTATTTTTATTGGTTTGCCCGTTATTTGGATCGTTTTGGGGCGTTCGGCATCAATTTGAGTCGGCGGAAGGGCTTGGAAGCCGGTTATGGAACTTCGGAGTGAGGTAAGTCTCATTTCTAACCTTATAAGAGGGAATTGTCCACAAAAGTGAAATAATTAATTATGTGCCGTTATTTGTGGGGCCTACGTACGCACGAGGTGACGAGAGTCCATGGGTAGCTACTATTATGCTTATGTTCGGGTAGTCTAGGACCCAAAAGCATGTTTTACTTGCCGAACTTGTGACTTTACTGATAAATTTAAGATGCTTAAATCATATCGAATTTGGCAAATGAATTTCTAAAAAGATTAATCACCATCTTCTTGACCATTAATAGAAAAATTGTCATATCATTCGGTAATTGTTTACCCGATGTAGTTGGGGTTGACTGTTTGAATGTGTATGTTTATGTGTAACCGCATCGCAAATATATTCCACGAGCGGGTTGAATGTTTCCACTACTCTCATGGGAGCGGGTTGTATGTCACGACAGGTTAATAGATGCATCTATGATTCGCGTCGTTCGACCCTTCGACAGTGCACATTTTATTATTGTTGGATCGGGCTGTACGACCCACGGCATTTCATGCGCATGATATTTGTTGGTACTTTCAATGGCTTCGCACAGTTTAATTGCCATAAGATATAAGTTATTAATTGAAACGACGAAAACTGAGATTTATACTTTATGGAAGAGGTTGTCCTCTCCTGTTGTTATTTGTTATTTGATTATAACATTCGTGTTTAGAACCACATTTAATTATATTAAATTGACCTCTAGCAAGTGTTGAAATCGACCTCTCGTCACTACCTTTTCGAGGTTAGGCGGGATACTTACTGGGTACACGTTGTCTTTGTTTTCATACAACATTTGTTTTGCATTTTTGTTGCGCAGGTACATGCATATCTAGTGGCCCTGCTCGACCCAGTGGCATGGCTGATAGGGGGACTTATGTGAGTTGCTTATCTCGGGACGATCCGCCGCCAGCAGAGTCTTCTTCTGAGTATTGTGTTGTACCTTTTTTTGCTGTCCCATTTGTATTCTGGACAGTTATTGTATTTTATGTGTTTCCTTAGAAATTGCTCATGCACTTATGGCACCGGGATCTGAGATGACTTTGGGATTTAATTAATATTTGAATTTAGTAAAACACAGTTATTTGCTCAGTAAAGTTCATTAATTATTATTTAATGTAGTGAAAATAAATGATTTCAAAATATTAAAAATAGAGATTCAATCAAATTTTAGTGTTGGCTTGCTTGACAGTGGTGTCCTATTCCATCGCGGGCCTTTAATAGGATTTTGGGTCATGACAATAATGATATAAATAAATTTTAAAAAGAAACATGTAAAACGTTGTAGAGGAGATAAGATGCCTATTATTTGTATTTGATACAAGAATGTCATTTTCCATCAAATTTTGTCAAAACCTATCATTTGTATATGTTAGTTGAAATGTCACTTTTATCTTGTTCAATCAAAACCAATAATTTGTATTTAGTAATACTAATGTCATTTTTATCCGAATCAATTAATTAACTACTCCCTTTTACACAACAAGGAAAGAAAAGCTTGTTACTCTCCCTATAAATTTATCACGAAGGCAATACAATTGTTGCAACTTCTTTTTCATAACCGTTGTTTTTCATTATTGATCATAATGGGTGGAAAGTGTTCTCCAGTGATGTTTTGTTTGGTTCTAGCCTTCTTACTTTATGCATCTGGTTAGTATAAATTATATATAAATGTTCGGATTATTTTTAGATATCAAAATAATTAACACTAACTTTATTACCAATCTGGCAGCTATTCAACTTAAGGCAAATGAGGAGGTCAAGTCAGCTGAGTTAAATGTTTTACAACTTCCGACAGAACAACTTGATGAATTGATTCAAGATGTTGCGAGTCGCGATGGTATGCCTGTTGGTCAATTTCTTTTTTTCCATACTATATTACATTAATATAATAGCTACAATAATACTAATAGAATGATCATGAAAGATCTACTTTATACATTCAACAGATTAATACATATGTTAATCGATCATGTAAAGTTATTGACTTAATAAAAGAAATTCAAGAAAACTAAAATATATGTGTGTGTTTGTGTAGTGCTCATAAAGTAAATATTTCTCCCAAGAAAATAAAAAGCTTTAGCAGCTTTTCAAACTATATTTTGTTAAGTCTCAATAATTTATTACAATAAAATTCTCACAAATATATATAAATGAGTTGACATTAATATTCATTTTTTTCAAAATTAGTGATGACTTTGATAAATGTATGAGTATTATGAGATTGTTATAAAATAACGACTGTAAAATAAATAAACTAAAGATAAATGTAGAGAGAAACTGATATATTATTGAACTTTTAAACTGATGTACATAATGAACTGAAATCTCCTCTATTTATAGAAGAAGAAAGTTGTTGTGTAAGCTGCTACTGCAAGCTAATGTGTAAGTTGCTGTGTAAGTTGCTTGTAAGTTGCTACTGCAAGCTGCTGTGTAAGCTGCTACTGTACCAGATGTAGATAATCTTCTTTCGGGGGTAATGTTTATCTATAACGGAGTACCAAAATGATAAGCTTTTTCAGGAAGCTTATTTCCAATAGAGTACTAAATAGATAAACATATTTACGGCAGTGTCCCATATGAATAAGCTTCTTCAGAAAATTTATTTACAATGATATACTAAATAAATATCCATTATATAATATATATATATTTATAATAGAGATTTGTTTTTCTCATGCAGGACCCTTCTATTTCAGTCGTCCAAGAAAACTTGGATGTTTGTACACTAGGTGTTGTAAGACTGACAGCGACTGTGTTGGTGCATCTTGTGGCCCCAGGTGTCACCCTAATGTCTATCCTTGTTCCCTTGGCAGCCACTCCGGCAGTTGTGGTTCTTAATTATTAAAATAAAATTTGTACTGAGGTTCGTACAAGATACTAAAAATAAGATTTGTACTGAAGTTGAGGTCGCAAACAATCATTATGATTATGTAGATATCAACTTCTAGAACCAATGAAGTGGTAATGTATTTATAAGTATTTCTCCTAATTTTGAGTTGTTTTTTCTTGGATTGTTGTGTTGGATATTCTCTTAGGTGTGTTTGAGATTTATATAAAATTGCCACGACAAAAAATTCCAATTCTATGTGATCGGGCCTAACATACTTGCTAGGCAAGTCAAAAATCACATAACAACTAGATATTTGAATAAACATGGTTTAATAAACTCAACAATGACAATATCATAAATATATGCTACAAATAACAAAAATACTATTACAACAACCCCAACATACGATATCAACGAGTACATGAGCACTAGTGAGTATCATAACATAAACCAACTCCCTAGTACAACCGTCTGAGTAATACAACGATACTGAAGAAAATACGAAAAAGAGGGTCAAGGTCTGCGGACGTCATAACAGCTACCTTGAAATCTCCAAGCAGGTATTAGCACGGATCTAGCAACCACCATGTTCAAATGTACCGGGATCTGCACATAAAATACATAGTATAGTATGAGTACAACCGAGTCCATGTACTCAATAAGTAACAGAACTAACCGTGGGCTGAATGTAGTGACAAGCTCAGAAGAAGACAGTCAGAGTCCAATACAATGATAACACAAGTATAATAGGAATTATCATAATCAGCTCGTTCATGTTACAGAAATTCAAACGTGCCTTCAAGTCCAACAATTAAAGTCCAATATTGATAGGAATATGTCAATTACAGCAAAGCATGAGGAATGGTACATCTTTATGCCTACATGTCAGATATGCATGTCAAATGAATTATTTAACGGTGATATTCCCAAGTACTCACATTCTCAAAATACTCAATGCATCTGCCAAATGCCCAATCAACACACACAATCACTCAGCATTGTACGGGTGCCTAGCATCAATGCCCCTCACCAGAGTATGTGTATATATCACTGCGTCCACGCTCACTGCTGGTACGTCAGACTCTAGAGGGGCGAATCCTACCCAAGCGCTAATCAAAGCCTATAAAGTCTGTTGCATGGTGTATTCTGATAATAATAATAATAATAATAATAATAATAATAATAATGATGATGATGATGATGATGATGATGATGATGATGATGATAATGATAATAATAATGATGACAATAATAATAATAATAATAATAATAATAATAATAATAATAATAATAATAATAATAATAATAAAAACAAATAAATAATAATAATTATGATGACGATGATGATGATGATGATGATGATGATGATGATAATGATGATGATGATAATAATAATAATAATAATAATAACAATAATAATAATAATAATAATAATAATAACAATAATAATAATAATAATAATAAAAACAAATATGGCATGATGGTGTGCAGCCCGATCCATAATAACACTCACGATCCGGCTCTCAGGCCCACCTCAGAAATCAATCTCTCAAGTCTCAAGGGCATAAAATCTCATTCCACTCAGCTCTAAAAATGATAACATGTGATGTAACAATGCATTATGAACAGAGATTTTGATATGATATGCAAATAAATAACCATGAATGAAAATATAATTATAGTTAAAGTGGATAACTCAAAACAATAGAAATAACTTCATTAGGTCTCAAATGAATAAGTACATAGCCTAAACATAATTTTTAACATGAATCACAACTTAACTATTCTAACAAGTAGAGATTAAACGGATAAAACAAGACTTGATAGTAACACATAACAAAATCAACCCGGATCATGATTTTCATGGTGCACCCCACACGTTACTAACCTAGCATGTGCGTCACCCCAACACAACATAAATAATACATTTTCCAGGGATAAATACCCTCAATTCCAAGTTTAAAAATATGACTTACCTCAAAAAAACACGAACCAATACTCCAACAAGCCCTTCCCACGCGTATCGGCCTCCAAAAAACTCGAATCTAGCTAGAAACAACTCAATACCAACAAATAATATCGTAGGAAAGAACTTACAACGATAAAGTTTCGATCTCTATCAAAATCAAAAAGTCAACCCCATGCTCGCACCTCGAAACCCGATAATATACACAAATTCCGAAACGCCCTTCGATTACGGGTCCAACAAACAAAAATCATCCAATTCTGACCTCAAATAGACATTCAAATCTCCATTTTTTTTAAAAAAAATTTATACAAATTTCCCAATTTCTCTATTCCAAATCCCAACATAAATGATAAAAATAAGTATGGAATCATGATAAATGAATAAATCCGAGTCAAGAACACTTATCCTGATCTCAATCATGAATATCGCCCAAAATCTCCCAAAACTGAGCTCTACAACTCAAAATATAGTAACTCTAACCCTCGAAATAGCTTTTTAACATTCTGCCCAGATGCTCTCTTTTCGCGATCACCTAACGTCCTTCACTATCGTGAAAAATGAAGTTCTTCAGTTGCCAAAATCTTCTATGCGAGCGCGATGCCTTACAGTGCTATGCCTACGTGAATGCGTCCCCCTATTCGCGAAGGCGAAGTCTTAAGGCCTGGTGCCCGAGCCGGTCATTCTCTTCTACGCGAATGTGGCTCCACTCTCGCAATCGTGATGCACAACCCCTCTAAACCTTCACAAATGTATCACCATCTTCGCAACCGCGAAGAACAAAACTATATGGCACCGAATAATTTACGTGAACGCGACCACTATGTCTCGATCGCGAAGAAGGATACACCAGACATAAGATCAACAGTTCCTCATGACCAAATGAGTTGAACTTAATCCGAATTACACCTGAGGACCCCGGGACCCCGTCCAAGCATACCAACAAGTCCTAAAAATGGTATAAACTTAGTCGAAGCCTCAAATCACATCAACCAACATTGGAATCACGATTCATAACCCAATTCAAGCCGAATGAAACTAATGAACTTTCAACTTCTAAAACAAATGTCGAGCCATACCAAATCAACTCTGAATGGCCTCAAGTTTTGCAAACTAGTCCTAAATGATACAACAGTCCTATTCCAACTCCAGAACATAAATCCAAACCTGATTTGAATAAAGTCAACTATCGGTCAAACCTCTCAACCTTCAAAACCTTTAATTTTCCAATAGTCGCAAATTCAAGACAAAATAACCTACAGAATTCCAAATCAATACTGGACATATGTCCAAGTCCAAAATAATCATACGAATCTATTGAAATTATCAAAAATCTATTCCAGAGTCCTCTACAATAAAACTCAAACTCCGGTCAACTCATTCAACTCAAGCTTCCAACCTTGGGATTAAGTGTCCCAATTCACACCAAAACAACCCAGAAACCAAACCAACCACCCTGACAAGTCAAATAACCACAAACAAACATAAAAGAAGCAATAAATAGATGAATGCTACTACAATACACAAAAAGATCGGCCTAGCCGTAACGAAAATAAGTCAAAATACATAGAAAACTTCTTAAACTTGAAATCAAGTTTCACTTAGATACCTTAACCAACGCTTGTTCCTATTGATCCCCTTAACTCTATGTAAATATGTCTGTTAAATACAAATATAAATGTTTTTTTGAATCTCACCCAATTTGGAAGTGGTAGACCAAACTAATACTAATATGTGAATCTCACTCTCTTTTAAAGTAGTAGATCAAGCCAATAAAAACATACATTTCAGCAAAAATAGAAATGACAAAATAAAAAATAGTTTGACCAAAAAATTATAAAGAAAAAAATAGAGTTAGTGGTCAGGAATACCATCATCGATAGAATCTACATCTGTTGATGTTAATAGGATGAATACCATCAAACAAACAACATGAAATCTAGATTACAACCCCGTAATAATCAAGATAGCAGAAAAGATGACAAAATAAGCTACCAGGACTCCTTCCTATCGAGGAAAGGAGGTGATTTCCAATTACCAAGCTTGGGATCTTATCCATTGATTTGCAAATCAAAATTACCGGCACCTTTACCAATTTCAATCACACTGACCTCAGAAAATGACTTATTGACTCCTTTGACAAACCCTTCCTCAACACTAACTATCGGATTCAAGACTGACAACCTGAGAGTTTTGCAGTAAATAACTCACTAAAGGACTTGGAACTATCCCTATATTCTTTGTCATCAAAAGTAATCCCAACAATGTGAGTTGTCATATGCCGCTAGAGGATTCTAAATCATCCTTTATATTTCCCTTTTCAATGCACGATAATCCTTCATGTTGTGCCCATGGACATTAGAGTGGTACGTGCACTGTACAGTAAGATCAAAATCTTTTGCATATGGGTCAGGAGTATACCCGAGGAGCAGCTCAATCAAGTCATAATGTTTTAACTTTTCAAACAAGCGTGTGTGGGACTCCCAGATTGGTGTGAAATTATCTTTCTTCCTTATGCCCTCTAAGAAATTATCTAATGTATTTGTTTCTTCAAACCTCGCAGAAATTGCTCGTACTCACAAGTCTGACACCGACACTTAGTATGATGCTCAAGAGACTATTGCTATTATCGTGGTTCAAGGTAGAACTAAGAAGGTTGCAACTCAAAAAAGGAAGGGTAAGTCCACAAAGGGGGTTCAAATACCCCAGATTGAACATGAAAAAGGGGTGGAGTATGATGAGCAAATAGCTCAGAATCCAGTGCCACCCAATAGCAGTTCCAGCTCAGACACCTATATATCCAGAGGTGGGTCAGATGTTTAATGTTGTTAACAGTGCTATGGAGATGTTTAAAGCCTTCATGGCCAACTAGAATGAAAAAAGAGATGAGATTCTACCTAAATCAAATAGACAGAACAATTCTGAGTCCTTAAGAGTGAATGAATTTTTAAAGCCGAGTCCTCAATTGTTTTGTGGTACTATAGTTGATGAAGATCCAATGTTGTGGCTGGAGGGTGTCAAGAAAGCCCTCCGAGCGATGAAGGCATTTGATGATGAAACTGTGGAGCTGGCTGCCTACTAGCTTAGAGATGTGGTTGGCTCTTGGTTTGAGATGTAGGAAAAGAAAGAGATAAAGATGATGGTCCGCCTACTTGGGAAGAATTTGAAGAGGCATTCATGGTTAATTTTATACCTGAAGAGGATAGGGAAGCTAAGGCTACAGAATTCGAGCAGCTCAAGCAAGGGAATAAAAGTGTGCAAGAGTACTACATGGAATTCATAAGTTTGGCTAAACATGTCGCTCACATGGTTAAGACTGAAAAAGCAATGATTCGTAGGTTTGTTGACGGTTTGGCTTACCACATTAAGGATACGACATCAATTGTTGCGGTAGGAATGACAGCTTTCTCCTTTGTTGTGGGATTCGCCAAGCACTTAGAAAAAGACAGACAACAAAGAAGAGAAGAAAAAAATCATAACAAGAAAGCCCGGACAGTGGGCAGGTTTAATGGTACATCCAGCGGAGGTGGAAGGGGCTCCTCCAATCAGGAGTCATTAGCACCAGCTCAGTCCAGTCATCAGTCAGGTGGTGGGTCTTCCTTCAGACGTACTCAGAGTTATGGAAACCAGTCTCGCCACAATCAGAATCTTAGGACATGATCCTCACATAGCCAGAGTCGTTCTGAGCAACATTCACAATAACAAGGTCTTTGTGGAACAGGTAAGCGGCAACATTCAGGTCAGTGCAAGCTCGGGTTTCATGGTTTCTATCATTGTGAAGACATTTGTCATATAAAGGCCAACTACCCAAAGTTGCGACGTAATTTCAATGGGGGATCAACTCGTCCTTCTAGTCCTCAGCCACTACAGTTGCACCACCTCAGGCTCATTGTTCTCATAATCAGGCATGGCATGGAGCAGGCAAAGGTGCAGATCGAGTTACTCAGGGGGGACATCCCCGTTTGTTTACTACACTTGATCGTCAGAGTGCAGAGGCATCTGCAGAAGTTATTACAGGTATACTTCTAGTCTGCAGAAGGAAAACGTCTTTTTTTTAGTTGAACTTTTTTTCGGGTCGGGTTAGTGTTTGGGGCGGGTTAGTCCGAAAAACGGTAAGGTATGGGTGGGTCTTTCTAATAGCTTAAATGTTTTAATTTCGACCAATAAGAAGTTGCCACGTGGATTTAAATAATTATTATTTTTAATTCACTATTGACTAACGGTCAAAGGGCACAAGTGAAACAAAAATGTAGATGGAAGGGTATTTTTAGCCCAATAGATGGATAAAGGGTATTTTTAAACCTTTTCCAATAGTTTAGGGACATTTTTAACCCTTTTCCGTTGAAAATATTGTAATATTGTATTTATATAGACTCTCTGCTCCAGTGGCTGAAAGAAGACAATACTAAACTGAATATAAATTCTCGATAAGGGAGAATGTTGTAACTTATGAGACTAAGATAATGTACATAAGTTCATGAATACGAACTTCTTTTTATGTCTCGTTATCAAACACATGTAGTGTACAGGATCATGCCAGAATGAAGAAAAGGTTTAGCCTTTATATACCTTATCACAATTTGTCTAATAACCATGTTGAACATGTCTCATCACACTATAATCTACAAAAACGATAATAATATTATCATTAAGTCACGAAAGGTACGACTCTCTCTACGAATGACAAACTTATTTCATATTAAAACGGGCAGCATCTCCCCTATAATTTTTACTTTTTCCCAATCTCAGATAACACCAACAACACAAGAACACACCAATAACAACATATATACATTATTTATAACCTTTTATACATAAAAAAAATACTATAAAACAGCCCAACACACACCAATCTCTTCATATGCAAAATGACAACCTTAGTAGTGTCAAAAAAGCCAAAAATGTTACTACGAACGACCAGCCAACCAACCCACCTTTATTTGGTGTTTTTCAACACCCTTTCTTATTCAAAACTTCATAAAACATTATCAAAATACACAATCCAACAGCAACACGAAACAACCCATAAAATAGTCCACTACAAGTTGAATAGATCGAACTCACGGCTTCCAATCACCGTCCCGTGAGTTATTACAATTATAGAATGATTTTCCATATATTTACAGCAGAAAAAAAATGGTTGAAAGAGATCAGTGTACTTACCGTATTTGTTGAATATCTCATCTCCTTTCCTAGTTCTTCAAACCCTGGGTTTTCCTCCAACTAAAACATGAAAAGAAAAGAAAATCATTTAGGGTTTGTGTTGAATTTTTGGGAGGAGTTTGCAGGGGCTTATATCTGGTTTTTATTTCCTATAATGAGTGTAATATCTAAAGGAAATCAGACCTTAAAATTTCTGTTTGGCCGACCCGCACAAGCCCCTTTTTGGACATGTTTTGTCCTTTCATTTAAGAAAGTAGGTGACACACATACTTGCAGTCTGCGCAGTCTCGCGAAAATATAAATATCTCTCTATTACGATATCATATAGATAAACGGTTTAATGTATTAGAAACTAGACGCGTAGATATTCGATTTTGTAGGTGGATAATTCCCTAATTCATAGTATATTGGGAGAAAATCACATATACATTTGACCTAATTTTCAGCACATATATGAATGTACCTTGTGATGACCTTTGCCAACTTTTGTTTCACAACTCGCTTGACTTCAAATCATAACACACGAATATGATATGACTAAATAAATCATAACATAATATCCTTATCATGTTAAGCACCCTAGTCTCACCCGAAACGTACATGTTATAACATTCCCAACTTGTCGACTTTCGACGAAACTTATTTTCCTTGATTCGTTTAGATTCTAATCTTCTAACCCTCTTGGTACTTGCATTTCATGATCATAAATATTTGTATTATCCAAGATAACATGATTAAATTAATTTATGTACTTTCAAATATGGATCCAATTTATGATCTTACATCAATTGAATTACGACGTACTCTCACGTACGAAAATATGGGGTATAACATTATTCCTCCATTTGGAAAGTTCGTCCTCAAATGTTAACTGTTGCGCTTATCAGTCTCATAACTTATAGCTCTTTAAAATACCTTACTATTGTCCTTACCATCTAGGCAATTGTTCTATGAATAAATCCAAAGGCCAAGGCATACCCCCCCCCCCTTTAGGCCTCTTTCTCACACCAAGACCTGTGGTCGAAATTCTCCCAATCTCGCAATTGTTGCTACCTTTTGTCGTGCAGCTTGTATGAAGGGCCACCCTGATCGCAAGGAAACATGTTTACAAGTGCAAAATCATTATACGATCCTACAGAAATCATCAAATACATCTGAAGTTGTTTACTAATAATATTGACCGTGGTTAACTCTAGCTATTTTAAAATTCAAAAGTGAAGTTTTCTATTAATTTGCATTTAGACTTTTCGAAAATTAATACGGACCATGCACGCAAGTCATAAATCGTCAAATAGAGCTATGAAAGGTATCAATTCATAAAAAGGGGATATCGTACTCAAAATAACCTATCAGGTCATTACAGAAGTTGAGATCGTAGAAGTGACGTCGCACATGCGTCTTACTGAGCACAAGTGTGAGGTTTCCTGACAAGGGTATATGTTCGAGAGTTAGATTTATTTACCATATTTAGAAATTGGGAGCTCGCGTTGAGTGGTGTTTGAGGTAATTTTCACCCACATGGTTTGCGTAAGTGTTCTTCATTTGGGTCTAATTATTATTCATGATTCTATAAACGATTTTGGCATTTGATTGATAAATCTAAGGAAGAAAATTTGGGTTTTATGCCTACACTTTAAGGAAGTGTATTTTGGGGTTTTGACCATCGATTTGGACCAAGATTTGGAAACTAATTATATATTTGGGCTCTATAGGCTATGGGTCATCAAATATCGAAGCTTTACGTATGGGGATCACTTCCTATATTATTGTTTGACTTCCTTGGACGATGCTTGTCTTGGATTTGCATGATTGGAGAGCTAGAGTGAGGTTTTGATGCAATTTGTGGTTGAAGCTAGCCCGAAAAGAGGTAAATCTCTTGGCTGACCTTGTTAAGAGGGAAACCCCTAGGATTTGACCTGATTGATATGTGTTTAAGTTATTGGTGGTGGTGTATATATATGGTGGCAAGTGTATATGCACTTGCCCAGTTTATATTATGCCCAAGAAAGAATTGAGATATTTTATGCCTTGTTTTAATTATGTGCCCATCTTGATTCGTGATTTGTATGGCACATATGACTATGTACACTCTCTTATTCATTTAGAGATCATGTCTAGGTTTATAATTAATTATGAAGGCAGGGAACTTGTTCTTGATATGTTGAATTTCCTGAATCATTTGTTGTCATATTGAAATTTTATGAGCACATATCTGCATGATTATTATTATTATTAAGTCCTTGTGCAACTTTTATCTATTAATTCTTGGGCACACACACACACACACACACACAAAAACACACTTCATTTAAACTGAAATTGTGGCACGAGAGGCAAGGTCGTGCAGTTGAAATACAATTATGGCGCAAGACATAATGAGCGGATATTTGATTTTGATTTGTGCTATCAAGATCCTCTTGTTCTTGGATTTGGTACCTTCTATCCGAGTAGCATTATAATTATCTATTGAACTGAAAAAACATATTTTATATCTTTCGGCTGTTTTGTATCTTGATACCTGTTGATCATGAGGATATTGTTTGTTTTAGCTCTAGGATTGTTATTATTATTTGTGTTGTAAGTATCTTGATTCCTATAGCCTCGTCACCACTTATTCGAGGTTACACTTGATACTTACTAGGAACCGATTGACATGTACTCATATACACTTCTGCACATTTTGCGCAGGTTTTGAGACTGGTATTGCATACCCTTTGAGTTGAGGGAGTACATTATTAGAGACTTCTTAGTGAGATACCATATTGTTTCGATCCGTAACACATGGAGTCCCCGTCCTTATAAGTCTCCCGTCCATTTTGTTTCTCACTTATAGTTGTGACAATATATTCATACTTGTACTTATTCAGTAGTTGCTCGTATACTTGTGTCACCTATTTCTTGGAGGTTGTACTATTTTAGTCGTGTTCACACCATGTACGTGATGACCCAAAGGGTCATCTTATGAATTAAAACTGAATTCCGGGCTCATTAGCCTTAAAAAGATTTAATGTTAACTACCTCGAATTGTGTGCGCAGTCCGAGCGTGAATCCGGAAAGCCTTTATATGAAAGTATAAGAAATAATAATTGTTACAATTAAAATTTTATTTTTGTTGGCTTTGGTCAATATTTTGGGTAAACGGACCCGGACCCATGTTCTGACGGTCCCGGGAGGTCCGCAGTAAAATATGGGACTTGGACGTATGCCCGGAAATGAATTCCGAGGTCCCTAGCTTTAGAAATCAATTTTTGAAGAAACTTGTTATGTTGGATTTTAAAGGAAATAAATAAATGAATTAATGTTTGAAACTATTGGTATCGGGCCCGTAATTTGGTTCCAGAGCCCGGTACAGGTTTTTTATAATGTTTAAGTACTATCTGCAAAATTTGGTGAAAATCGGAGTTCATTTGACGTGATTCGGACGTCCGTTTGAGAAAATAGTGAATTTGAAGTGTTCTTGAGAAAATCATGAGTTTTGAGGTTAAATTCGTCATTTTAGGCGTCGTTTTTGTGATTTGATCGCACGGGCAAGTCCGTATGATATTTTTAGACTTGTGTGCATGTTGGGTTGAGATCCCTGAAGGCTCGCGTGAGTTTCAGGTAGGCTTCGGGATGTTTTGAACTTGTAAAAATCTGTTGTCATAATAGTTTATGGTGCACTGACTCATCCTTCTACGCGATCGCGAAGCTTCTCCCGCGATAGCGAAGAGTAAATTTACTGGGGGTCATTTTGTTCTTCGCGAACGCGAAGTCCTGGATGCGAATGCGGAGCACTGGGGGGGAGTACCCTTAACGAACGCGGCCCGACTTACGCGAAAGCGATGTGTTATTGGACCTACGGGAGGGGATCCCATTTCTCCTACGCAAACGCAACCACCTGGTCGCGAACGTGATGAACAAAGGCCCCAAAGTATCACAAACTCGAGCCTTCCTAAGAGAATGCGAAAGTCATTGGGTCGTAACACTCTGCGATCGCGACAGGCCTATCGCGAATGCGATGACGGCCTGTCCAGCGACTTAATAACAGAACTTAAAACGGGCAGAAGCTATTTTTCTAATATTTTAAAACTAAGAAAACCTAGAGGCGATTTTCAACCTACAAGTTCATCCCCAAAGTGTTGATAAACGATTCTAAACTATTTTCTTTCGATTACCCATTGTTTTTCATCACTTTTCAATCAAAAATCAAGGATTTTCATGGTAGAAATTGGAGGTTTGGGTAGAATTAAGGAATTTTGCATAATTCGAATTTAAACCTCGAATAGGGGTCGGATTTCAAAACTAACTACAGTTCGGGCTCGAGGGTGAATGGGTAAACAAAATTTGGTCCGAACCCCGAGTTTGGACCAAGCGGGCCCGGGGTCGGTTTTTAACTTTTCTTGGGAAAACTTAGGAACACCATAGTTTTGAATTAAAGTTAGTTCCTTTGGCACTAATTAATGATATTTAACTAATTATGATTAGATACGAGTGTGTTGGAGGTGAATTCGAAAGAAAAAGTTGTAATTGAACAGTGAGTGGCCTGCGAAACTGAGGTAAGTGTTTGGTCTAACCTTGACTTGAGGGATTAGGAATTCCCGACTTAAATTCTATGTAAAATTGCATGTGCGTGGTGTATAGGTGAAGTGACGAGTACCTATGCGCCACCAAATTATCTGTTTAGCATGTTCCATTCCCCGTTTCTAATTTATTATATTCTTGTCTTAATTGTTTCGTGATTATTGATGCTTCCATGTATACTTGTTTTGTTAGATATTGTTCACTTATTTGAAAGTATTAATTATTTATTTAGCTTCATTGTGGTACATTAATGGTTGGATTGGTTGTCATTGTTTCATGATACATTCCGGTTGGGTTCGTTATATAGTAATAATTGGTGAAGTTTTCTTGATTGTACGGCTTTTCGTTCACATTTGTTGAGACATAAATATTGTGAAATACTTTGATCTAAACTGTGAAACCTTTATTATAAATGGTGAAATGTGATTGTCTGGTGGGAGTGGGTTTCACGCTGCAACAGGGAGGAATAAGGTTGGACAGGTGGGATCGGGTCGCACGCTGCAACTAGAGGAATAAGAGTGATATATTGAGGAGTAATAAGGGTGACAGGTGGGACCGGGTTGCACACCGCAACAAGGAGTAATAAGGGAGGATATTCGTGTTTTACTGGTTATATGATGGAAACTGGAATGCCCACTATTTTACTTTGTTGGTTTTTTTTTTCATATTCTACTCTTACCGTTATTTAAATTGTAACTTGGAAATTTCTGTAAGTATTGGTTATAGCCGAGATCTGAAAAGATAGCTGAGTTACTCAATTATTTACTGCAAGTTATTGCTTTATTTAGTTTAGTATTTCCCTTTTGCTTTATCAAATACTGTACACAGGTTATATTATAAATGTCCCGCTGTAGCCTCGTCGAGGTTAGGCTCGGCACTTACCATTAAATGGTGTCAGTTGTACTGATACTGCACTCTGTACTTCTTGTGCAAATCCAGGTTCCTGTCAGAGTTGATTTCGAGTAGTAGAAGATTATTCATACGGAGACATGAGGTAGATCTGCTAGCGTCCGCAGATTCCTGGAGTCTTCACTATATTATTTATTTATTATCTTATTTGATTCAAAAAAGTCATATATTTTCTTTGAGTCAAATACTTGTTGTATTCTTTAGTAGTTCGTGAATTGTGACTCCAAATCCTGGATAGCTATATATTAGTATTAGCTTCGAGTTTTGTTTCATTATTTCACTCATTATTCTGGATTCATTTATTGGATAATAGTAGACCTCGTATTATGCTTTAATTTTTTTAAATGTTGAATCCCTATAACATTGGCTTACCTAGTAAGTATGGTGTTAGGCTCCATCACGATCCCGAGGGTAAGGAATTTGGGTCGTGACAAGTTGGTATCAGAGCACTAGGTTGCCTAGGTCTCACAATTTACGGACAAGCTTAATAGAGTCTGAGGGATCAGTACGGAGACGTCTGTACTTATCTCTCAGAGGCTATAAAGTTAGGAAAAAACTCATTTTTATGTCTACTCTTGCGATTCTTGATATCTCAAATACTGATTGAACTCTTCTATTCTCTCGGAGATGGAGAGAACACGTGCTTCTTCTTCTGCTGACCAACAATCAGGTCCTCCAGCAGCAGCAGCTCCTACAAGGGGCAGAGGTCTGTCACACCTCCTTTTTTCAACTACCCCCGGGTAAGAGGGTAATAAGGGAGTTTTTCCACTTTAAGTGACATTATTCAATTTTTTGAGATTTATTTAATTTCAGAGTCGCCACCCAGATTTTTTACGGTGTTCCGGGACACCATTTATTTACTAGAAATCCAAAAATCGAGGAATTTTGGCTCTGTTTAAATTGTTTGCGAACCAGAAATCCGAGTAAGGAATTCTGTTAACCTAGGAGAAGGTGTTAGGCACTCCCGAATTCCGTGGTTCTAGCACGGTCGCTTAATGATTAAACTTGGCCTAAATTGTTTAATTACTGCTCTTGTACCTATGTGCATTTTTAATCTTTTTACCGCTTTTATTATTCATTTGTATTTAAATAGTTATTTTGAGACAGGTCACGTATGCTAAACCCGTAGAGTTTGAAATGTGTATAAAATCATGTCACGCGGACGTGTACATAATTCTCGACACTGAACTCATTTCAGGAGATAAATAAAGTTGCGCAAGCGCGTATTTTATTTTGTTGCTAAAAAGAAACCGGAATCACGTCACGCAGGCCCGATGATTTTAAGAAATTTGTTCCTAAAAGTGTCTCTATGAGTATTCATTTTAGTCTTTATTTGTGTTACGTAAACGTATACACAATTGGAGAAAAAGATTTATTTGATCTTATTCAAAGTTATGCGAACGTATACTTTGATGATTAATTTATTTTTCTAAGTCCAAGGCATTCAATATCTAAAAGGCTTTCGAGATTCACTACATCTAAATTAAAAATCCCAAAACAAGTCATGTATTGGGCTATGTCCTAGTCTAGCCCGATTTGTATCACTTTAGGCCATCCTAATTAGGTCATTTGGACATGATTCGAAATCAAATAGCTAAAAAATTAAGAATAAACATGCTAACACATTTCGCATTTATATGGTAATAAATAAGGCAAATTTGAATTGCGGATATAATGTTACATGTACAAGATTTCTTTACCATTTGACCTACACCTATATATTAAACAAGAGTATTTATACATAGATCATGGATCCAAAATGGAACTTTGCCTTAAATTGTGCGACAGAACATCCTTTTGAACATAAAATCAAACTAACAAGACCTCTTGGATTAAAATCATTTGATACCTTTTAGGAAAGAATATAAGTCAGAAATATGAAGGTGTGTAAAACTGAGCCATGGTTACTTTTATTTAGAACAAACAGTTTAAGAAAAAATCTGAATTTTAGATTCTATCTTTTGATAATTGATTTGAAACCCATTTGTGTTTAGTAGTAAGAAATTTACAGTGAATTTTGTTAATGAAATACTCCTCATGCTAATTGACAACAGAAGAGAAAAGACTGGTTACAAATTGTTTAACACAGTTAATGGGTCAAACATTCCGGATCCCATAACTGTCACGATAAACGTTCCAGACAAACAACTGATTTACAAATTCTAACATAGTCCAGTCTCTATTACATGCCAAAGGTAAAGTTGAAAAATACAGTTTTGTTCCTAAATACAAGTTTTTCTAAAAAAAAAGTAAAATGGAATAGGATTAAAAACTACAGCTCTTGTGCAAGCTTCAGCAACCCTTAAAAATTCAAACCTGTATTTTGATGTTAATCTAAACTCCATAAATCCAAAGTTTTAATACCTGGACAGTAACAAACACAAACCTTTAGGCATTTTGTGAGGTGAACCTGACCATAAAAGAGGTCAGATTCATCCTTAATGATGCTCTATACCATATCGAGAGACAACACATATTTTTTGCATTTTTTGTGGACTGAATCTTGCCATAAAAGGGGTCGGATTCAGCTCCATAGGTTTTATACTTGTTCTTCTTGCCAATAATACCATAACCTGACTTTGTAAGCTTTGACATAGAGAACAAATCTGGTCATTTGAAAGGATTCAGATTCCTTATTCTAAGGATCCTTTTGAAATGATAATCTATTTACTCTATAACTGTTTATACACTATTGTGGGGTGAATTTGACCATTAAAAGGTCAAATTTATCTACCCTAGTGTTAATACTAACCTATCTAGAGACTTACTATGTTGAATCTCTTTATTGACCAAAGAGACTCAATTGAAAGAGTATTTCTGCACTCTTATGGAAAGAACCTGGCCATAGAAAGGCCAGATTCAACATCCTAGTGCAAGTTGTTCTATTAGTGTACCAACACAACAAAAAAACTAAAATCTAACAAAAAACATTACAATCGACCTAACGACAACCAGAATGATTCTCAAAATTCAAATGCTTCATACATACTGCATATTCAGATTCATCAATGTCACCTGAATCCATCCTAGAGCTGTCAAACTTATCTTTAGGGACAGCTGCCCTCGTTCTAGAAAATTCCAGCCTTTACAATTACTATTTTATCCCAAAAATAGATTACAGACGAGCCTCGACTCAACTGTTTAAGATAACTTCTAAAGGAGGAATTTGTCTAAAAGATCTTTAAGGTATGTATGGCTAAAAACCCCTCCTCTTAGGAAATCGAACCTCTATGGTGCTCCCTACAAGTTGTGTAAGCTTTAAATCTTGATTGATGAAAGAAATAACATTTCAAACGTGTTTGTATTGTAAGACCTTATGTGCCATATGCATTCAAATGCTTCCATGATGCTATGTTGTTACTTGGTGAAGTATTGATGTTATAGAAAATATGTTAAATTGCCAAAGAATGTGACAGTCTCTATATGCCCATGATTTGTGTTTGCTCTCATGTGTACTTGACGTTTTGAACTGAACGACTTGTTGATGAAATTGATATGGATGTGAAATATGTGGAAAGAAATTGAATTATGAAATGGGGCCTAGTATCGGGTATGAATTAACGATTGTGTCCACTAGCATTGGAAGACTTGAAATTTATGTGTACAATGAGAAATGAAATGATTGATGAAAATAGAAATGTTTTGAGTTAGACGGCCTAGCCGATCGGGTCGTGATCGTACACCACGCTAACACATGGTGGTTTTGTACTGTGAAATGAATCAGAATTGAAATATGTGCGTGAAATGAGAAATGAGATGAATGATGAAAATCGATATGTCTTGAGTAAGTTGGCCTAGCTGATCGAGTCGTGAATCGGAAACCATGACGCACACATGGTTGTATTGTGTTACGAATTGAATTGAAATTGAAATAGAAATTGGTACTGTGGAAACATGTCTCCAAAACCTAGTCGATCGGGTCGTGATCGGACTCCATATAAAAGTACGGTGGTGGTATGAGTAATGAGATGTTAATGCTAGTGATGGCCAAGCTAAAGTTAAAATGATTCTCTTGAAAGCTTGTGTAATTCCTTAATTGATGTTGTGATGGTGCTTATTTTTCTCATTGAATTCTTATATTCTTCTTATTGCATTGGTGATCTTTCTAAGGAGATGTGTGTTACTTCTGTATGTTGACAATCGTTAGGTTTCACTTGGGCATTTGGATGTTATTGATTGTGACTCGATTGTTTATATGACTTTCCTTTTCATGTATGGTTATTCTATTTTGAAAGAGGATTTTTAGCTTTTCATACTAGTACTATTCGACAGTACTAACGTCCTTTTTGTCGGTGGCGCTGCATCTTTAAATGGATGCAGGTGGTTCCACAGAAGGCGGCAGCGATCAGCGATAGCGGTATGTTCCTTGCAGCTAACTTGGCAATCCCCACTTCATTTCGGGGTCTTGTGTCATTTGGATGTCGTGTAATTTTCATTTGAGGTATAGCCGGGGCCTTGTTGCCAGCATTTCCATATTTCTCTTCAGCTGTATTTAGAGGCTCTGTAGACAGGTTGTGGGTGATGTCGGGTATTACAATTGAATTAGAAATATTGATATTTGGCAAATATGTTTTTCATCATATCCATAAAAATTGTAATATTCAGGATATTATGGTTGAAACTTCTAATGGAAACAAAATGGAAGTTAATGAAATATTTATAAAGTATGATTAATAGAATTTATCTCCTCTTTATTTGTGAATTAGTTTGGGTAGAATGAAACCTAACAGTTTTGCTCAGTCGGGTTTAATCGGTTGAGCGTCGGTCGCGTCCCTCAGATTTGGGGCATGACAGTTTAGAGCCCCGAGGGCTCGGGTGAGTTTCAGGTAGGCTTTAGGATGTTTTGAACTTGTAAAAATCTGCTGTCATAACAGTTTCTAGTGCACTGACTCGTCCTTCTACGCGATCGCAAAGCTTCTGCGCGATCGCGAAGAGTAAATATACTGGGGGGTCATTTTCTTCTTCACGAACGCGAAGTCTTGGATGCAAACGCGAAGCACTAGGGGGAGTACCCTTCGCGAACACGGCCCGACTTACACGAATGCGATGACTAAAGGCCCCAAAGCATCACGAACGCGATCCTTCCTAAGCAAACGCGAAGGCTATTGGGCCATAACACTATTCGCCACTTTATGTTTAATTAGGAGATTGCAATGGTAGCCTTTTACTTTTTTAACCCTTTTGAAATTAATTTAAATAAACTTAATTACTTTCCATAAAATATAGTAAAAATTATAATTTTCAAATACACTACTAATTATTGTAATTAGTTATTTGTAAAAACACTTTGTTTTCAAAATAATGACACTAATTTCGAAGTATTAAAATAGTAAACTAATTAACTTAAAATTAAGGAATAATTTATTAAATTAACTATAATGCATATGTAATGTATATAAAAGTTATTTTAATAATCTCAAAATTTAGGTGTGATATATTTGTAATTACATAATAATAAATTATTAATTTCAACGCCATTAATACTTAATTCTTTTGTAAAAATAGGTATTATTGATTAGAAAATATTTTCAAAAGGTTTATTGCAAATCATTAAGTATAAATAGATTAATTTTAAAAGGGAGAGTCAAAATTGGTCGTCAACAGTTGCCCCTCTTTGACCGGAGACGATGAAAAAGTTTCTAAACAAAGAAATCGAACCAAGGCCAATTTTGTCTAGACCTTAGACATACATTGCAGAAATGTCATATGAGTTTAAGGAAGATTACGAGTTGTAGAATTATAAGTAAAAGAAGATTCTGGGAGGATCTCGGGGAGTTGGGGACGAATTCTGGCTTTGAATTGCCCAATATCGTATTATGACGATACTGCGACACGGAAGATTTGGTACCCATGATAGGTTCGAATTGCGACTTGATTTGAAAGATTTTAAGAATTTGGGCTCCACTGATCACATTTAAGTTTGATCTTGGATCCTTGGCCTACTTATGAGTTTGTTGTCCCTCATAACATTGTAGCTTGGTTTACTGATTAGAAGAAGTTCCACGTTGCGATGTTTGTTCTTGCAAAAACAAAATACACACGTACCCATGTATTGCAATGCATAATATGTTAAGATGTGATGTAAATGATGCAGGAATGATAACGCCTTGTTGTCGGCTAGCCGTTAATTGGGATTGGGATGATAAGATACTTGAATTTGACTCGATTATTAGCCGGGCGAAGCCGATGGATGGAATTGTACAGGGCGCTACGATTAATTGAGTTGATGATTAACTATACATGTGGCTCCGGTTGGCGGGGCTAGAGGCTCTCTATATACAACATGCTATGTTAAGTTGAGCAGATGATTTGCTTTTTACAATATGCTCCGCTCAGTTGAGCAGATGGTTTGTTGTTTATAATACGATCTGCTTGCATCGCTGCCCTGGTTCCGTAATACATGTAAAGGATCTAAGAGTTAGTTTTAGTTATATATAAGGAAAAATTAAATAAGAAAAGAGCGATGATAATTTTGAGAGAAAGGCAGATCCGTCATTTGCCCTAGTGTGTTACAGCATTTCCATGTATCATGTTGGCCATGCATTCAAAGAAAAATTCTTAGCAGGGGGTGTTGAATTGTGTCGATCGTAGTCCTGCTTTGCCCCGGTCCTGATGAGGTTACACCATAAAGTTCAGTAGGTGGAACGAATTATGATATTTTTAGAAAATATTTTGAAAATATTTTGTTTTATGGCAAATGTCGCCGTTCTGGATTATGACATGCTTAAGAAGTCCCTCAAGCGCGAATGTTGTTTCTGGAAGATTCTCTCCTATTGATGTCCATCCTCCAAGATGCTTCTGCTGACGTGACTTCTTGCTGTTGTGATTGCATCCTAGTCTAAACTAATGCACTACAAAGGTTTTCCTAGGGTTATGACCGAACCCTTTCAGGTTGCCTACATATCTGAAAACAGAATCAAGTCTGAACATAGTTCGTGGGGAATGATAAAAAAATATTATGATGATGACCGAGCCTGACTCGGGCAGTCTACGTATCCAAATGGAATCAGGTCAAAGTGTAGTTCGATTACAATAGATGCAAAATGATGGGATTGAAAATGAAATGGTTGAGTCTGACTCAGACTGCCTACGTATTCAAATAGAATTAGGCCAGAACATAGTTTAATTACAAAAGATGATTGAATCTGGTAAGGATTGTCTACGTATTCCTTCCAAAGGAAATCAAGTCGTGGCGTAGTTCCCAGTATATACAAAATCATATTTGGATTTTCTATTACAAAAGAAGAGGGGAGAGAGAGAAATTGGACCCTACGTGGTTTGCCTACGTATCCCTCTACGGGGAGTCAGATCGAGTGTAGTTCTGTTACAACCAAAACCTAACTCTACTATCTTCAAATGTAGTATCTCTTGATTGCGTCTGATTTGATAGGCTTTGTGCTGACTTTTCTATCCATCTCTGCTAAGATCAAAGCTCCTCCCAATAAAACTCGGTGGACCACGTAAGGACCCTGCCAATTTGGTGCAAACTTCCCTTTGGCTTCTTCTTGATGAGGGAATATTTTCTTGCAAACCAACTGTCCCGGTATAAATTGGCGAGGTTTCACCCTTTGGTTGAATGCATTAGCCATCCTATGTTGATACAGCTGACCATGTCATACTGCAATCCATTCTCTTCTAGTCAATGAGCATGAGTTGCTCTTGCCTGGCCCGTATCCATTCTGCGCCGTCTAACCTGGCCTCTTAAATGACCATTAAGATGGTATCACGACCTCTAAGGGTATCACAGCTTCAGTACCATATACTAACATGTATGGCATTGCCCCAGTGGATGTCCTCATGGAGGTCCGATAACCCAGTAATGTGAATGTTAATTTCTCATTCCATTGACTACGATTGTCCACTATCTTTTGCTGAATCCTTTTGATATTTTTGTTGGTTGCTTCAACTGATCCATTAATTTGTGGCCTGGTTGTAGAGTCACAGTGGAAAATTCTGAACTTCTCACAAATTTCCTTCATGAGATCACTATTGAGATTGGTTGTTGTAACGACCCAGCCGGTCATTCCGAGATCTTTAGCCCATTTCTACTTCTTTAGGTAATGTTCATCTGTAATGTATGGTATCGGATTGGTTGGTTTGGATTTGAGATGTGATTTGAGAGTCGGGGTTAGAGTTAGGCTTGAATTGGCGAAATTAGTAATTTGGTAATTTTTTATCAGTAGGGGAAAATTAGATAACGAGGTCGGAATGGAATCCCGAAAGTTGGAATAGATTCGTAGTTTCATGGTTGGCTTGCGTGCAAAATTTGAGACTATTCGCACAAGGTTTGATTGGTTTTGGAGTCCTTAATGGAATTTAAAAGTTTGGAGTTCTTAGGCTTGAATCCGAGATTTCGATTTGATGTTTGATGTTGTTTCAAGTGATTTGTAGGGTTAATTAAGTTTGAATTATGTTATGGGACGTGTTGGTGTTGTTGGTTGAGATATCGAGGGCCTCGGGTGTGTTTCGTATGGTTGGTAGGTGAATTAGCTATTGAAAATAGGTGTTGGTGTTGCTGAGGTGAGTTGTTGGTGTTTCAGGGGTTGTTCTCTGAAGTTAGGAACGCGGACCGCGCCGGAATTTCACAGTCAGCGATTGAAGTTCGTGAGGGCAGCGGATTTCCGCGGTCAACGAAGGGGGCTGGCGTGGACAGCGAATTAGGGACGCGACCCCAAGAGCTGGAGGCCTTTCGCGGCCGCGGTGGGAATTCCTTGGACCGCGGTGTGAGGTTTTCCGCGGCGGTAGTTTTTCGCTGTCAGCAAAATTTAAATACGAGGGGTGCACTATAAATACGAGATTCATTGTTTTATTTTCAAAGTTTGACCTAGAGAGCTCGGGTTTTGGTAATTTTTTGAGGGATTTTCAAGAAAACCATCGGGGTAAGTGATTCTAACTCAGTTTTGGCTAAAATACATGATTATAACATTTAATCCATCATTTGAATAGAGAATTGGGGAAAAATGTAGAAACTTCATAAATGGATTTTTGAGAGTTGAACATCGATTCGAGGTCGGATTTTGATAAAGTTGTTATGATTGGACTCGGGAGTAAATGGGTTTCTTAGTTTTACGAATTTTATCGGATTTCGAGACGTGGGCCCGAGGGCCAGGTTTGGCCAATTTTTTGATTTTTGATATTAATTGATAGAGTTCATATGGGATTCATTCCTTTAGCGTGTATTGATTAATATATATTGATTTTGGATAGATTCGGAGCATTTGGAGGACGAATCAAGGGGCAAGAGCATCACGGACTAGAGTTGTGTCTGATTTGAGGTAAGTAACGATTGTAAATCTAGACCTGAGTGTATTAAACCCTGAAATTTCGTGTTATTTCACTGTAATGAGGTGACGCGCATGCTAGATGACGGGCGTGTGGGAATGCACCGTTAGGGATTGTGACTTGTTCCACCCCGTAGCGACTGTAGAGTTGCATATTTTGATTAAAGTTGTATAATAGTTATATGTTTTAGAAAGATCTATTATAACTTGGGTTGAATGCCATGTTTGGGCCTTGTGCCCGTACTGTTTGGACCCTCATGGGTATTTTATTACTATCCTCACAATTTCTTGATTTGAAAGTATACCTCAGTCGTGATTTTATCTTTTCACTGTTTAATTCAGTTTCATTACTCTATTTTAAAGTATACGTAAGTTGTTGCGGGCTGAGTCCCCTGATCTCTACTTAAATGCCCGAGTGGATTGTAAGGTTGACGGCTGAGTGAGGCCAGGTCCTGATGGTGAGGATATTTATGGGATCGGGCTAAACATCGCAGCAATATATGTAACGGGTTGCACGCCGCAACAGTATTGGGTTGGGTTGCACGCTGCAACGATATAGCGCTTGGGCTGTAGGAGCCCCTCTAGAGTTGGTACACACCCCCAGTGAGCGCAAGTGCCTACTGAGTGCGAGTGCGAATATCGGGTGCCGAGTGACGAGTGATAGGGAGGCAGGAATAGCTAAGAGGCTTGCCCGAGGGGCTGTTCATAAGTGATATGTTTTGCCCGAGGGGCTTGTTTATGAAATAACTATTTCACTCTATTTTTATGATTGATCCTCTATTAAAAATGTTGAAAATGTTTTTATATGTTTTCCATCGAAACTGGAGTTTTTACGAGATATTTTGACTTGAATACTGGTTTGGAAATTATTGTTTCCACTGAGACTTTAATTGTTAACTTTATGTGATTTTACTGCTCGTCACTGCACTCAGCCTTTATTTATGACTGTTACTTACTGAGTTAGCATACTCACGTTACACCTTGCACCTTGTGTGCAGATCCAGGTGCCAAGGGATGTCCGAGTGAGTATTTATTTATCCTCAACTGGTTCCGGAGTTAGCAAGGTAGTTGCATGGCGACCGCAACCTTGTTTTCTCCCTCCTATTCTCCATTGATATTTCCATTAGACTTCTCCTGTCGTCTTTTTAGACTATGTTGGACTTAGTACTTTCAGACTTGTATCGTAGATGCTCATGACTAGTGACACCCGATGACGGGCTGTATTTCCTCATATTTTTCCTTGTTCTGGGTTTCTTTTGAAAGAATTATGATTGAATGGTTTGAAAGATAAATTTCTGAAATGGAATATTGCTTAGATTGGGTAATGAGTCGGCAAGCATAGTACCACGATAGACGTCATCACGACTAGGTAGTTTGGGTCGTGACAAATTGGTATCAGATCTTAGGTTACATTAGTCTCACCAGTCATGAGCATGTTTAGTAGAGTCTTGCGGATCGGTATGGAGACGTCTGTACTTATCTTCGAGAGGTTGCAGAACCCTTAGGAAAAATCTCACATTCTTGAATTCTTGTCGTGCGAATCCATTTCTTCTGGTAACTAAGCTTCTATTGTTTCATTCTCTCACAGATGGTGAGGACATGTGCTACCGGACAGGGTGATCAGACACCATTTGGGCCCGTGAGAGGTTGAGGTCGTGTTCGAGGCCGTAGTAGAGGGAGGGGTGCAGCCCGCGTAGCAGCTGGGGCAGTACCTATGGACCCTCCAGTTATTCCAGATCAAGTCCCAGCCACAGATGTTCCAGTGGGACCGGTTCAGGCACCAGTTGTGCCTATTGTTATTCCAGGTCTTCAGGAGACCTTGGCTCAGATCTTGATTGCATGCACCAGTCTTGCTCAGGCGGTCGTTGTTTCTACTACAACAGCTACTTCTCAGGCCGGGGGAAGCACTCAAACTCCTGCCGCGCGCACTCCTGAGCAGGTTGTTCAAGGACTTCAGACACCGGGGGCACCTCCAGCCCAGTCGGTTGCACCTGCTCAGGATTATGTGGTTCCCATTATGCCGGATGACGAGCAGTGTAGGTTGGAGAGGTTTGGTAGAATTCAGCCTCCGACTTTTAGTGGTACAGAGGGCGAGGATGCCTAAGGTTTCTTGGACAAGTGTCAAAGGACTCTCCGTACAACTGGTATTTTGGAGACCAGTGTGGTCTCGTTCACTACCTTCCAATTCTCAAGAGCTTCCTTTACTTGGTGGGAGGCTTATGAGAGGTGTAGTCTTGTTGGTGCAACGCCCCTTACCTGGCAGCAGTTCTCCGCTCTCTTTTTGGAGAAGTATATGCCACAATCCCGCATAGAGGAGCTGCGCAGGCAGTTCGAGCAGTGTGTCTCATATCAGCTTTCGATTCTTATGACCAAAGAGAGGGTGTCTGTTGCTACTTTTGAGAAGGTGGTTTACATCGCCTGTGAGATTGAGTCAGTTCGTCGCCAGGAGAGAGTTGAGAGGGAGTCCTCGGGGATCTGGTAGTTTTGGTGGTGTTCCTTCAGGAGGGCAGTTTCAGCACGGCCGAGGCCGTCCATTCAGGCATTCTCAGTCAACCCATCCGGGTCACCGTGGTGGATCATCTTGTCGTGGTTCTCACAGTTCTCATCAGGGTCACTCATCATTCAGTGCCCTTCTAGCCCAGAGTTCATCCCGTGCACCATCAATTCAGGACTCCTTCATGCCAGGTTCTTCTACCAGTTATCCCGGTGCTAGGGGTTCCCTTCAGTCCCCGTCCCCCGCACCAGGGAGTTGTTTTGGGCATATGAGGAGGCAATGTCCTCATCTTCTTGGGGGTCAATCTCAGTAGAGGAGTCAGCCCTCGATTTCAGCTCCAGTTACTTCACCACCCGCCCAAGCAGCTAGGGTAGGGGTCTGACAGCTAGAGGCCGCCCTAGAGGGGGAGGTTAACCAGGTGGAGGTCAGGCCCATTTTTATGCACTTCCAGCCAGACCAGATGCTATGGCTTCAGATGCCATGATTACATGTATTGTTTCAGTCTGTCACCAAGTTGCCTTAGTTTTATTCGATCCTGATTCCACATATTCATATATTTCATCATATTTTGCCCATTTTCTGGATATGCCCCGTGAGTCTTTAGTTACATTTGTTCATGTGTCCACTCATTGGGGGTCTAGGTAACCGAGTGGATTTGTTATTGCTCAGTATGGTTGACTTTGATGTGATATTGGGCATGGATTGTTTATCTCCATGTCATGTTGTTCTTGATTGTCACGCGAAGATCGTGACCTTAGTGATGCTGGGATTCCCGAGAGTGGAGTGGAGTGGTTTCATAGATTATGTTCCTAGTAGGGTTATTTCGTACCTTAAGGCCCAGCTCATGGTTGAGAAAGGTTGCCTATCATATTTTTCTTATGTGAGGGATGTCAATGTAGAGACTCCCACTATTGATTTTGTTCTTGTGGTCCGTGATTTTCCGGATGTGTTTCCTGCAGACCTGCAGGGCATGTCACCGGACAGGGACATTGATTTTGGTATAGATTTGGTGCCTGGAACTCAGCCTATTTCTATTCCACAGTATCGTATGGCAACGATGGAGTTGAAGGAACTGAAAGAGAAACTTCAGGAACTCCTAGATAAGGGGTTTATTCGTCCTAGTGTGTCTCCTTGGGGTGCATCGATTCTATTTGTGAAAAAGAAAGGCGGTTCCATGAGAATGTGTATTGACTACATGCAGTTGAATAAGGTCACAATCAAGAATAAGTATCCTCTGCCTCGTATTGATGATTTGTTTGACCAGCTTCAGGGAGCGAGGGTGTTCTCTAAGATTGACTTGAGGTCCGAATATCACCAGTTGAAGATTCAAGATTGAGATATTCCTAAGACAACTTTCAGGACCTGTTATGGCCATTATGAGTTCATGGTGATGTCTTTGGGGCTGACCAATGCCCCAGCAGCGTTTATGCATTTGATGAACAATGTATTCCAGCCATATTTGGACTTATTCGTTATTGTGTTCATTGATAATATTCTAGCATACTCTCGTAGCCAGGAGGAGCATGCTCAGCATTTGAGGGTGGTATTACAGAGATTGAGGGAGGAGAAGCTTTACGCAAAGTTCTCCAAGTGTGAGTTTTGGCTTGGCTCGATAGCATTTTTGGGTCACGTGGTGTCTAGTGAGGGTATTCATGTGGATCCAAAGAAGATAGAGGTGGTGCAGAGTTGGCCTAGACTGTCCTCAGCTACGGAGATTAGGAGATTCCTTGGTTTGGCGGGATATTATCGTCGCTTTGTGGAGGGATTTTCATTGATTGCATCACCCTTGACCAAATTATCCCAGAAGGGTGCTCCATTCAGGTGGTCGGACGAGTGTGAGGGGAGCTTCCAGAAGCTCAAGAAGGCTTTGACCACAGCTCTAGTGTTAGTTCTGCCATCAGCTTCAGGTTTGTATACCGTGTATTTTGATGCCTCGAGGATAGGCATTGGTTGTGTTTTGATGCAGGAGGGTAGGGTGATTTCCTACGCCTCGCGTCAGTTAAATACCCATGAGAAGAATTATCTGGTACATGATCTTGAGTTAGTAGCTATTGTTCATGCCCTGAAGATCTGGCGTCATTATTTGTATGGGGTCCATTGTGGGATTTATACCGATCGCCGGAGTCTGCAGCATTTGTTTAAGCAGAAGGATCTTAATTTGCATCAGCGGAGATGGTTGGAGCTTCTCAAGGACTATGATATCACTACTCTATACCATCCGGGAAAGGACAATGTGGTGGTCGATGCCTTGTGTTGCCGAACAGAGAGTTTGGGGAGCTTAGCATATCATCCGGCAGAAGACAGACCTCTAGCGTTGGATGTTCAGGCCTTAGCGGGCCAGTTTGTGAGATTGGATTTTTCAGAGCCTATCCGGGTATTGGCTTGTGTATCCTCCAAGTCTTCTCTTTATGATTGTATTCGGGAGCGTTAGTATGATGACCCGCACTTGCTCGTTCTTCAAGATAGGGTCTGGCGAGGTGATGCTAGGGATGTGACCGTTGGTGATGACAGTGTGATGAGGATGCAGGGCCGGATATGTGTGCCTAATGTGGATGGGCTTCAGGAGTTGATTCTTGAGGAAGCCCACAGCTCGCAGTATTTCATTCATCCGGGTTCCGCGAAGATGTACTAGTATTTGAGACAACACTATTGGTGGAGACGGATGAAGAAGGATATTCTTGGATTTGTAGCTCGATGTCTCAACTGTCAACAGGTTAAGTATGAGCATCAGATACCGGTTGGCTTGCTTCAGAGGTTAGACATTCCAGAGGTTAGACTTCGAGGAAGTTCGATGCTATATGGGTTATAGTGGATCGACTGACTAAATCCACGCACTTCATTCCTGTTGGTACTACTTACACTTCAGAGCGGTTAGTTGAGATTTATATCTGAGAGATCGTACGTCTACATGGTGTCCCGATTTCCATCATTTCTGATAGGGGTACTCAGTTCACATCGCAGTTTTGGAGGGCGGTGCAGTTGGAGTTAGGTACTCAGGTTGAGTTAAGCACAACTTTTCACCCTCAGACGGATGGGCAGTCCGAGCGCACTATTGATATGCTGGAGGACATGTTGCGTGCCTGTGTTATTGACTTTGAGGGTTCATGGGACCAGTTTCGGCCACTCGTGGAGTTTGTATACAATAATAGTTATCGGTCGAGTATTTAGATGGCTCAGTACGAGGCTTTATATGGGAGGAGGTGTAGATCTCCAGTTGGTTGGTTTGAGCCGAGTGAGGCTCGACTCTTGGGTACAGATTTGGTGCAGGATGCTTTAGATAAGGTGAAATTGATTCAGGAGCGGCTTCGCACAGCGCAGTCTAGGCAGAAGAGTTATGCGGACAGGAAGGTCTGGGATGTATCTTTCATGGTTGGAGAGAAGGTTTTGTTAAAGGTATCACCCATGAAATGTTTTATGCGGTTTGGGAAGAGGGGCAAGTTGATCCCCCGGTTCATTGGGCCTTTTGAGATACTTAGAAGGATTGGGGATGTGGAATATGAGCTTGCTTTGCCACCCAGTTTGTCGAGTGTGCATCCGGTGTTTCATGTTTCCATGCTTCAGAAATATGTTGGGGACCTATCCCATGTTCTGGATTTCAACACGTTTCAGTTGGAGGGTGCTATGACTTATGACGTGGAGCTAGTGGCTATTTTGTATCGGCAAATTTGGAAGTTGAGGTATAAGGATATAGCGGCAGTGAAAGTGCAGCAGAGAGGCCAGCCCTTGGAGGAGGCCACCTGGGAGACCGAGCAGGATATGCGGAGCAGATATCCACGCCTATTTGAGACTCCAGGAACGTTTCTAGACTCGTTCGAGGATGAACGCTTGTTAACGAGGGGGAGGATGTAACGACCTGGCCGGTCGTTCTGAGAGCTTTATCCCATTTTTACTTCTTTAGGTGATGTTCATCTATAATGTATGGCATCGGATTGGTTGGTCTGGATTTGGGATGTGATTTGGGAGTCCGGGTTAGATTTAGGCTTGAATTAGCGAAATTAGTAATTTGGTAATTTCTGGTCAGTAGGGGAAAATTTGATAACGGGGTCGGAATGGAATCCCGAAAGTTGGAGTAGATTCGTAGTGTCATGGTTGGCTTATGTGCAAAATTTGAGAATATTCGGACAAGGTTTGATTGGTTTCGGAGTCCTTGGTGGAATTTAGGAGTTTGGAGTTCTTAGGCTTGAATCCGAGATTTCGATTTGATGTTTGATGTTGTTTCAAGTGATTTGTAGGGTTGATTAAGTTTGAATGATGTTATGGGACGTGTTGGTGTGGTTGGTTGAGGTCCCGAGGGCCTCAGGTGTGTTTCGGATAGTTAGCAGGTTAGTTAGCTATTGAAAACAAGTGCTGGTGTTGCTGGTGTTTTAGGGGTTGTTCTCTGAAGTTGGGAACGCGGACCGCGCTGGAATTTTGCGGTCAGCAGTGGAAGTTCGCGGGGGCAGCGGATTTTCGTGGTCAGCAGAGGGGGCTAGCACGGACAGTGGATTAGGGACGCGACCCTAGGAGCTGGAGGCCTTTCACGGTCGCGGTGGGCACTTCACGGACCGCAGAGTGAGGTTCGTTGCGGCGGTAGTTTTTCGCGGTCAGCGAAATTTGAATCCAAGGGGTGCACTATAGATACGAGATTCAAGGTTTTATTTTCATACTTTGACCTAGAGAGCTCGAGTTTGAGATTTTTTGAGGGATTTTCAAGAAAATCATCGGGATAAGTGGTTCTAACTCAGTTTTGGCTAAAATACATGATTATAACATTTAATTAGAGAACTGGGATGAAAATTGTGGAAAAATTATAGAAACTTCATAAATGAATTTTTGAGAGTTGAACATCGATTTGAGGTCGGATTATGATAAAGTTGGTATGATTGGACTCGGGAGTGAATGGTTTCTTAGTTTTGCGAATTTTATCGGATTTCGAGATGTGGGCCCAGGGGGGCCGGGTTTGACGAATTTTGGGATTTTTTATCTAAATTGATAAAGTTCATATGGGATTCATTCCTTTAGCATGTATTGATGAATATATATTGATTTTGGATAGATTCGGAGAATTTGGAGGTCAAATCAAGGGGCAAGATCATCGCGGACTAGAGTTGTGTCCGATTTGAGGTAAGTAAAGATTGTAAATCTAGACCTGAGAGTATGAAACCCCGAAATTTCGTACTATTTCACTGCAATGAGGTGATG
Source organism: Nicotiana paniculata (assembly GCA_005239505.1). Taxonomy (NCBI): domain Eukaryota; kingdom Viridiplantae; phylum Streptophyta; class Magnoliopsida; order Solanales; family Solanaceae; genus Nicotiana; species Nicotiana paniculata. The sequence goes on from MDKI01138740.1 coordinate 60,867, forward strand.
CACATGCTAGGTGACGGGCGTATAGGCGTGCACCGTTAGGGATTGTGACCTGGTTCGTCCCGTAGCGACTGTAGAGTTGAATATTTTGATTAAAGTTGTATAATAGCTATATGTTTTAGAAAGATTTCTTATAACTTGGGTTGAATTCCATGTTTGGGGCCTTATGCCCGTACTGTTTGGACCCTCAGGGGTATTTTGTTACTATCCTCACACTTTCTTTATTTGAAAGTATATCCCCAATCATGATTTTATCTGTTCACTATTTAATTCAGTTTCATTACTCTATTTTAAAGTATACGAAAGTTGTTTTGGACTGAGTCCCCTAATCTCTACTGAAATGCCCGAGTGGCATGTAAGGTTGATGATTGAGTGAGGCTGAGGACATGATGGTGAGGATATTTATGGGATCGGGCTGCACGCCGCAGCAATATATGGATCGGGTTGCACACCGCATCAGTATTGGGTCAGGCTGCACGCCGTAACGATATAGTGTTTGGGTTGTAGGAGCCCCTCCGGAGTCTATACACACCCCAAGTGAACACAGGTATCTACTGAGTGCGAGTGCCAAGTGCCGAGTGATTGGGAGGCATGAATGGCTTGCCCGAGGGGCTGTTCATGAGTGATATGTTTTGCCCGAGAGGCTTGTTTATGAAATCACTATTTTCACTCTATTTTTGTGATTGAGCCTCTATTGAATCTGTTGAAATTTTTTTTATATATTTTCCATCGAAACTGGAGTTTTTATGAGATATTTTGACTTGAATACTGGTTTGGAAGTTATTGTTTCCACTAAGACTTTATAATGTGAACTTTATGTGGTTTTACTGCTCGTCACTGCACTCAGCCTTTATTTATGACTGTTACTTACTGAATTGGTGTACTCACTAAACTCCCTACACCTTGTGTGCAGATCCAGGGTGTCACGGGACGTCCGAATGAGTGTTAATTTATCCTCAGTTGGTTCAGGAGTTAGCAAGGTAGCTGCATGGCGACCGCAACCTTGTTTTCTCCCTCTTATTCTCCATTGTTATTTCTATTATACTTCTCCCGTCGTCTTTTTAGAATGTATTGGACTTAGTACTTTCAGATTTGTATAGTATATGCTTATGACTAGTGACACCCGATATCGGGCTGTATTTCCGCATATTTTTCTTGTTCTGGGTTTCTTTTGAAAGAATTATGATTGAATGGTTTGAAAGATAAATTTATGAAATGGAATATTGCTTAGTTTGGGTAATGAGTCGTCTGGCCTAGTACCACGATAGGCGTCATCACGACTGGGTAGTTTGGGTCGTGACAGCTGCATTGTCAATGATGATTGATTCGGGTATCCCAAATCGGCAGACTATGTTGTTACGGATGAAGTCTGCTACTACTTTCTTCGTGACGACCTTGTATGTAGAAGCTTCGGCCCATTTGGTGAATTAATTAATTGCTACCAAGATAAAACGGTGCCCACTTGATGCATGGGGTCTCTATAGGTCCTATTACGTCCATGCCCCCAAGCGGAAAACGGCCAAGGCAAACCTATTACGTTCAACTCATTAGGTGGAACCCGGATGAAATCATGTGGATATGAAACTGGTGACACTTCCGCACATAACGGATACTATCGCTTTCCATGGTCATCTAAAAGTATCCGGATCTTAAAACCTTTTTGGCTAAGGTGAAACCATTCATGTGGGGTCCGCTTGTCCTTGATTGTATTTATTCTAGCAGTCTGGTTGCTTCACTGACATCTACACATCCTAACAGACCCAAGTCTTGGGTCCTCCTATATAGTACTTCCCCGTTGAGGAAAAGGTGATTTACCCGCCTTCTGAGCGCTCGCTTTTGACTATTAGTAGCATTATCTTGATACTCTCTTGTTTCAAGGAGTCTTTCAATGTCATAATACCATGGCTTACCGTCTGGCTCTTCTTCTACATGAAAACAGTATGTATATTGATCCCTCATCTTTATCTCGATAGGGTCGATGTAATTCTTATTTGGATACTGAATCATGGATGACAAGGTTGCGATGGCGTCGCCAACCTCGTTCTGAATCCTAGGAATGTGCTTGAACTTGATCTTTGTGAACTTCTTGCATAAATCCTTTACACCGTGCATGTATGGAAGGATCTCGACGTTCTTGGTAGTCCATTCTCCTTGAACTTGATGTATCAACATATCAGAATCTCGTATGACCAAAAGCTCCTTAAGGTTCATGTCAACCACCATCCTAATCCCGAGGATGCATGCTTCGTACTCGTCCATATTATTGGTGCAAGGGAACCTAATCTTTGTTGATGTCGCGTAATATTATCCTAACTTAAAGATTAGGACTTTCCCAGTTCCTACTCCTTTGAAATTTGTTGCTCCACCGAAGAACCTTCTCCACCCTGGGTATGACTTTGCAATATCTTCTCCGACGTACAACATTTATCTGGCTGGGAAGTATGTAGTGAGCGGCTCATAATTTTTCCACTGGATTCTCTACAAGGTGGTTGGCTAAGGCTTGTCCTTTGATGTCCTTTTGTGTTATCTATGTCAATTTCTCTAAGAAGAATCTTCCATTTTCTAGTTTCCTCTAGGCATCGGCTTCTGAAAAGATATACTTGAGCGGGTTGAGCCGAGATATTAAATGTGTGGTGTATGCTGACATGTAATGCCTCAATTTGTCAGCGACCCAAGTCAAGGGGCAGCAAGTGCTATCTATTAGAGTCTATAAGGATTCTTCTTGCATATGCATCCTTCAAATGATTTAGACTTTACCAGATGGATGTCAAAAGTGCTTTTTTAAATGGCTTCATTGATGAGGAGGTATATGTAAAACAACCTCCTGGTTTTGAAGACTCAAAATTCCCTTACCATGTGTATAAGTTGACTAAAGCTCTGTATCGAATCAAATAAGCTCCACGAGCCTGGTATGAAAGTCTTAGCTCATTTCTACTTGACCATGGTTTTACAAGAGGTAAAGTATACACTACATTATTTATCAAAAGATCATCAGGAGGTAATCTTATTATTCAAGTCTATTTTGATTTTATTATCTTTAGAAGTGATAACCCTCTTTTGTGTAAGGAATTCACTAGTCTTATGCAACGTGAGTTTGAAATGAGCATGATGGGAGAGCTGACATTTTTCCTTGGACTTCAAATTCAACAATCTGAAGAACGAAATTTTGTGTGCTAGACAAAATATACAAAGCAATTAATTCAAAAGTTTGGCATGAGCAGTGCTAAAGCAACCGATACACCAATGAGCCCGTCAACAAGTCTCGACAAGGACGAAAAAGGAAATCTAGTTGATGAAACTAAGCATCGTGGAATGATTAGCTCTCTGCTTTACTTGACTGCCAGTCGACCAGATATTATGTTTAGTGTGTGTAAATGTGACAGGTTTCAGCCAGCTCCTAAGCAATTGCATCTGACTGCAGTAAAGAGAATAATTCATTATCTCGTCGGAACTATTTCTTATGGACTATGGTACCCACGTTCTAACAATTTTAAGCTGGAAGAGTTTTCGGATGTTGATCTTGCAGGTGATAAAGAAGACAGAAAAAACACTAGCGAAACATGTCAATTATTGGGAAAGGCATTAATATCATGGAACAGTAAGAAACAAGGCTCAGTTGAATTATCCACAACGGAGGCAGAATATATTGCCATTGGGAAATGTTGTGCGATGTCTCATCAACTAGGTGACTATGAACTATTTTTTAAACCTATTCAAGTATTTTTGTGATAACTCTAGTGCTATATGTCTCTCAATGAATCATGTGCATAATTCGAGGGCTAAGCATATAGACATTAAACATCATTTCATTAGAGATTTCCTTAAGGGAGATATAGAATTATTATTTGTTGGCACCACAAATCAATTAGCAGGCATTTTTACTAAGTCTTTACTTGAAGATAGATTTTCTCCCAGAGAGAACTACTTGGCATTATTTCACTTAATCATAAAAATTAGGACCTATGTGTTAATTTTAATTCTTGCGTGTCTAATGTTTTAAGTTTTATTTTCTCTCTAAGTATGCATTAATTAAGCACCTCCAATTTTCCTCTCTTTTCCCATCAGTCGCATCTTTCAAGAAACAAAAATCAATCATCATGACTCTTTACTGACACCTTTTCCTTTCCTGCACTTAATTGTCAAAATCCTTTCTTTTTAATCCTCTGAAGCACTTTCCCATGTATTCATTGTTCTTGCCGCTCAAAAATCCTTCTTCAAAATCCTTCAATGTCTAAACACTCCAAGAATCCTTCTTCCTCCACTAGAAAAAGTACTCGTTCCAAGGGAAAACTCTCTTCTCAGCTTCCAGGACAAGTAGACCAAGGGTTTGACCACTCAGAAGGGTTTGGCTCTTCTCAGGCAGAACCATCTGACCACTCTCACTAAATAGGAGAAAAATCTCTTGGTAAAAGGCCCATGGAAGACCCCCAAGAATTCCCAAGTAGGCCTCTCGAGTTCTCTAGAGTCAATTTCTGGGATAACCCAAATAGGGATTTCTTTGTTGCTCTGAAAGACAAGCCCATTGTTCACGACGGAGTAATCGACCTTGATGACATAGAGGCCCTCAATTATAAGGTAAATGATCTGTTTATTTTTTTAAGGATGGTTTAAATTATATTTGTACCCCTCTCCCAAAGACTATGAACATTTAGTGGGAATGTTCTATGACAATCTTCGCTCTAGCAAGCGTGATAAGTTAGAATCCTTAGTTCTAGGAAAACGCATTTCCTTGATTGTCCATGTTTGACTCAATCAATGTAAGTGTTCCGGTTTTCCTATGCTTTTCAAGAATACTTGGCCTGATGATTTTTAAGTTTCTTTTGATCAAGAAAACCGTTGTAGTGTTGAGTGTCCATCTAATTTCCTTCTTAACCAGTTAGGTCCCCGTGATGTTAGTTATGAAACTTGTGTTTTGGCCCACATTGTTGCAACTACTCTTCTTCCTCGCACTGGCTCATTCTCTACATTCTCTCGACGAGACATCTTTCTTGTCTACTGTCTTGTGACCAAACTTAAGGTTAAACTATCTTCATGGGTCATAAACTTCATGATTAAGAGTGTTGATGATCCCACCAAACTACCCTATGGTATGGATATCACCCACATCTTAGAAGCCCACAACATCTCTATCTCAGAATACCCCTTTGTTACTGTTTCAAAGTCCTACAACTCTGGAGCCTTTGCCAGTATGGGGTATATGTGTACTAAGGGTTCCTGGGTGAAGAAACGGGAAGGTGAAGTCAAGAACGTTCAGTCTGAGTCTAAGATCAAAGCCTCTATTTCCCATCAGTGTAGGTGATCCTAATCTTGTAGATCTGTTATTGACAACAAGTTGACCATCATCAAGGATCTTCTCGCTGCAACTCAATCTACGGTTGGCGGCAACCATGCCATATCCAAAGAGACTGGGTCTGACGTTTCTAAGATAAGGGTCAAAATTCTCAAACTTGTAGAAAATGTTGTCAAAGCCTTCAAGGAAGTACAAGACAAGATTGATGAGGTGACAGTTTCAAATATTGCCAACTTTGAGCGTCTGAATGAGGTGATTTTCAGCATTCTCACGTATTTCTTATGTCATTAGTTGTGGATGTTTCAGACAATTTTTTTCCATTTTGCTTTTGTGGACTGGATAACCAGTCGCTGAATATTTTTCTTTACTTTTGCTAAACTCTACATGCCTATAATTTGCGAATATTTGCTTATGATGTACCTGTTTCTACTTAATTTCAATGGCATATATGCATATCCCCTCTTTGCTGATGTCAAAAAGGGGGAGAAAAGAAGTCATACATTGTAGGACAAATAGCAGCACTTTTTGAGAGGGAGTCTATTGAAGCATATGCAACACCTGTTGAGGGGGAGTTGACTACAGCATATGCAACACCTGTTGAAGGGGAGTCAACTACAGTAGAACGGTCCAATAGGGAAGAAAATTGTTGGTTATATATATTATTTTTGTCATCATCAAAAGGGGGGAGGTTGTTAAATATGAATTTCAATTATGAAAAATAATATATCACATTTGGTACAGGATCACAAGGGATAAACCAAAGGAATCAAGAAGCCCTATCATTCAAGTATGGATTAAGGAAACAATCTATTAACGGGAGATTTAGAAGCAAATCAAATAAAAAGTATCAATGATTAGATATGAAAAAGGAAGAAGCATCAGATATCCAGAAGAAGAATCAATCAATGATTTGATAGATGATTGATGGAAGCCATTATATGAAGGTACCAAATCAAAGGAAAAAAAGATTGAGAAGCTCTGTATTGGAGATCATTGAAGCCCAAAATCAAGTGATCAATCGTTGATAAAGTAATGGAAAAGATATCTCTAGCGGATGAATAGCCTGTCAAGACCACAAATCAAGGAAGATCAACGAAAACTTGACTTTATTCTTGGAAAGAATCAATTTATGATTCCTTTCAAGGATCAACTCCCATGGGTTTTTAATCTCTCAAGATTCACGTCAATCAAGAGTCAAGAAGGCCTCACGAAGTATATATACATCTGTTCAAGACTTGAAGCAGATATACTTTGAACGAACCATTATCACTTTTTTTGTTCTACTCAAAACAAGCATTGTATTTCTCTTTAGATCTGCTGTGTAATTAGTGAGAGAAGAAAAAGAGATAAACACTAGTGGGGCATTGTATCAAGAAGAGAAAAGGGACATAGAAACTGAGCTATTAGTGTAAAGATACATCAACCATCTTGTACTCTAGATACTTCAAATACTGAAAGATATCACCCTTTCAACCCAAGGGGACTGGACGTAGGATTCACATTGAATCCAAACCAGTATAAAAATTCTGATGTCTTCATTTCTGCGTTATTATTATTGTATTTATCTCTAGTCGACTAATTGGTAAACTAGTCAACTACTTAGAATACTGAAAATAAAAATCGTCGATTCATCCCCTCCCCCTTTGTACTTTCACCAACCATGTGGGATAATTGGTCACCCTCACCACATTCGCCTCTATCCACTTGGTTATTTATTCTTTTATCCTCAAACTCAAGTCCAATTCAAACTTTCTAGGTTTTTGTTTAACTAGCAGAAGGATCGGTAGGCAATCGATGTGAATGATGTTGGTGCTTAACCCGGGCATATCATCATATGACCATGTGAATGCATTTATGTATTGTTGGAGGAGCTCGACCAATTCTTGTTTCTCATCTGCTTCCAGATGGATGTTGATTCGGTTTTCTTACACGTCTTCTTCGCGTCTCTGGTTTACTACTTTTGTCTCCTCAAGGTTAGGCTTTTTATGGCTTTCCAATTGTTCTCTCTCTTGTAGGAGATTATTTGGCACCATACATTCATCGTATTCCTCGTAATCAGGATCGCTTTGCTCGAGGGTTTCGTTACATGTCATAATTGCGGAACGCAAGTTTTTATCGTTTCAATTACTGAAAAGAAAAACTAGGAATAAATGAAGCGGTAAATAAGTCTGCAATAATTTTAAGAAAGCATTTCTTTTTTATTACATCAAAGAGGAACGTCTAAGCATTCAAGGAGGCAAATGACAAAAAAGGATAGACACAATTCAATCCTCAATTGAACATGCGCTTTTTCAAAAAGTTTTACAAATCAACACTACCAAGACTCCCACCTAACCAAAGACGGGCTAGCGGTCCAATTCTGCAAGTCCTCTCCTGGTTCGACATTCTAAATGGTCGGTGTCTTGATATTAACTTTGTCCTAGCATTCCTTGATCATAGTGATGAACAACCTTCACATTCAATCGATGATGTCGTCCTTTGGTGTTGAGCTCTAACCCATACCAGAAATACGCTCTGGCAATAAAGCTTTTTCCCAAAGCTACCGGTACAAGTCTTTCCAGACGGAGGTTGATACCCTATGCCAGCTCTACTTTTCTGCTCACTTGGCTCAATCGGCTCTGTTATCCCATTTGATCAGGCTCCCAGCCGGGTTACTGGTCTATATAAGTACTTATCATTTCTCTCATAGCCATCTTTGACCTGTAGGGTGACTACATACCCAAGTTTTGCTCGGTCTCTTCTATCTCCGTGGTATGCATGATCTCAAGTGCATTAAAAGTGATCCCTCTAATATTTCTATGAATGGAACATTATGTTCTAGGTAAGTTAAATGGCTCCATCCGCTGTTGAATACAATTCCTTGACAACCTCACCCGAACTTCATGCACTAGTGTAGGGTAGACGGAACTGCCCCTGCCATGTGTATCCAAGGTCTTCCTAGCAACAGGTTGTATGAAGATGAAATATCCATCACTTGGAGCAGTATGGAAAACTCAACTGGTCCAATTTTCATATCCAAATAGATTTCTCCAATGACGTCCTTCTGTGACCTGTCGAAAACTCTTACCCTCACATGACTTTCTTTAACTTCTCTCAGATGAATACCCAACTCTCATAGGAATGAGAGCGGGCAGATATTTGACTCCGGTTCTCCATCAACAAGTACTCGGGACAACACCTTATCTCCACATTTGATGGTGATATGTAAAGCTTTGTTGTGACCCACGCCCTCTATAGGAAGTTCGTCTCTTTGGAAGGTGATCATATTCGCTTCAACCTTATTTCCGATGGTTGCTGCCAATGCCTCGCTGGTGATGTTGCTCGGCACGCTTGCTCCACTTAACACTTTCATCAAGGTGTCTTTGTAACTGTCAGAACTCATCAGTAAATCCATGATTCATTTTTGTGTTGAGGTTTTCTTTAATTGTTCCTCCATGGAGTATTCTTTGGTTGAAATCTTTTTCTAGAATTCTACAGCCTTCGGATCTGTTATATTCTTTCTGAATACATTCCCTTCCTGGATTCCCTCGATTTACTTCCTCAGGAGCGTAACACCTTCATGACCTGGTCATTCCATGAGCCGCTATAGAATCTGTCATCTTGGTCTTCCCTTTCTATTGATATATCCACGAGATTATCTTATATTCCTAATCATCTTCATCCCTGATAGCAGCGGTGGACTATTGGTGGTAAGTCTGGACCATCACTGTAGGTTTCAATTATACGTTGATCATTGGCATCCTTCGAGGTGGGATCCTTTCAGCCTTAGCGTTTCCTATTGTGACGATGGTTCCTTTCATATCATATCTTCATCCAGGGGGATCATATTAGCTCCTTGATTCTGGTGGTTTGTTAGCGGGTTACGCTTCACATTGGGCGGAGATGGGGTGCACTAAATGGCTCCACTTTTGATTAGTGACTCAATTTCATTTTTCACTTTGAAACAATCCTCGGTATAATAAACTGGCACATTTGAGTGGTAGACGCACCGCTTGGTTGAATCAAAGTATTTTGAAGGATACTCAAGAATCTTTCCTTTTATTGGATGTATCAAGCTTGCTCACCTCAATCTTTCAAACTATTGAGCCAAAGGTTCGACAGTCGGGGTTTAATTTCTGGGACCTCTTTCTTCAAAATTTGGGCGAGGTTGGGGTGCATATGTGGATCAATTTTGATGAGTGTTTGAATTGAAACGTATGGTCGTGGTGGATGTGTATTTGTATGAGCGCGAGGTGGTTTATAGAGGTTGGGGATTGTAGTATGATTGTGCGTTGTATACTGGAGCGTAAGCAGGTGGGTGTGGGGATGGGTATTTGGAGAGTAAGAGTTGTTTCCATGGTGTGGATTAGACTGGTAATAGGGAACGACTGCTGATACCTCTTCCTTTTTATTCTTTACTCTGCCTATTGAACCAGATTAGATTGCTTTTCTAGCTTCTTGCAATACAGCTAAAGATTGTACCTTGCCGGAATTTATATCTTACTCTAAAAAGTCTCTCATTTTAAAAAGTTTAGGTAACTTCTTCCCCGTCAAGTTGCGGTTCATGAAATCTTCTGCCATATCCTGCCACTCCCTCTATTTTTGGGGATCTTGGCGAGTGTACCAAGTAAGTTCCTCTCCTGTCAAACTCCTTATGAGTAGCTTTATCCTTAACTTCATGTTTCTTCCTACTCGAACTAGCTTATCACAGTAGGCTCTCAAGTGTGCATGGGGATCACCTGTCCCATCAAAGATATCAAACTTCCGAGGCTTGTACCCTATCGGCATATCCATATCAGGATGGATAAACAGATCCTCAAAACCTAGACTTTCTCTCCTTCAAGCCACCTAATGATTCTTTATTTGTTTTCTCAATGCTCATAATTTTTCGAACACCAGATTCTCCCTCCTTATACTAAGCTTCCCTTTCCATTTCGGCATATTGATCAACTTCATAAGGCATCCTGACCGTGACGGGAGATATGAAGGTGGGTTTTGAAATTGTATGTAAAGGAGGAATATATCACTCATGTGCAAATGTATGTGCCGCGGGTATGTGCTGGTTTTTGTTAGTGGTGAAGGTGACGTCTTCACGAGGAAGGGTATGAACTGTATTGGTGGCAGCTGGTGGATTTGGAGGTTTTTGAACGTAATTTGGTACATAAAGAGTGCCTATAGGGGAGTTCCTTAGGTTTGCAGGGGTTATTTGAGGTAAAATTAGGGTGGTAAGGACTAAAGTCGGGGTATTGTTTTCTTGGCGAGTAGTGGCAGGAAATTGATCGGGGATTAAATCTAGGGAAGGAAAACGGGGTGGTTGTGGGAGCGTCATCACGGCTAGATGTGCCAATTCCCAAATGTGTTGTACTTCCTCCCTCAATGATTCCATATCTTGGGCCATCCTAGCCACATTTTTGTCATCTGTGTATCATCCTTCTCTCCCGATCACCCTGGGATATCATCTATTACTAGAGCGTATTTGGTTGGGTTATCTGTCGCAGAAATCTTCCCTTTTGACCTTAAGTTGTAGGTGGTTCCGCCAGTTTTGGGTCAACACAAACCAATTTCTTCTTAGGAGAATAATAATAAAGTAATACAAGAAAAGAAAAGAAAAGAAAAATAAAAAGAATAGAAGTCAGTTTCAGTGTTTGCACAAATATAGGCACATAGAGCATTGGAGAGGGATGGATGAAGTGGAGACTCACGTCTGGTGTTTTATGTGATAAGAACGCGCCGCCAAGACTTAAGGGCAAGTTTTATAAAATGGTGGTGCCACCGGCTATGATGTATGGGGCTGAGTGTTGTCCAGTTAAGAAGTCCCACGTGCAGAAGATGAAAGTAGCAGAGATGAGGATGTTCAGATGGATGTGTAAGTGTACCAGGAGAGATGAGATTAAGAATGAAGTTATCCGATACAGAGTGGGAGTAGCCTCCGTGGAGGACAAGATGCGAGAGTCGAGGCTGAGATGGTTCAGACATGTTAAGAGAAGAAGAATTGATGCCCCTGTCAGGAGGTGTGAGAGGTTGGCCATGGCGAGTTTGAGAAGAGGTCGAGGTAGGCCTAAGAAGTATTGGGGAGAGGTGATTAGACAAGACATTATGCTACTTTAGCTTACTGAGGACATGACCCTTGATAGGAGGGTGTGGAGGTCGAGGATTAAGGTAGAAGGTTAGTGGGTAGTTTTTAGTTACTTACCGATAGTCTTAGTAGCACACATGTCCCTTCATATTCTTAGATTTTTTTATTACGTTATGTAGTTTTGTTCGCCTCGGGTACGTTATCCCTTGTTGCTAGTATTCAGTACTACTTATCCTTTATATGTCCCTTTTTTCTTTTCTATTCCTTCTTTCTTCCTTTCTTTCTATCCACTTCTTCTTATTATCCTTCCTGAGCCGAGGGTCTATTGAAAACAGCCTCTCTACCTGTTAAGTAAGGGTAAGGTCTGCGTACAGACTACCTTCCCCAGACCCCACCTAGTGGGAACATACTGGGTTTGTTCTTGTTGTTGTTGTAGAGCAATTAGTTCATGTTTTCAAGCAAGCGCATTTTCCTAAAGTTCAGGGGACCTCCATTTGCTGGAGGTAGGCCTAACTCGCGAATTTTTGACAAATAATTAAATTTGGACACATTCAAATCCGAAGCAGATTTTGATTTTCATTGATAATAGTTGGATTGTAACAGGCGGAAAGGTTACATCATTGTTTTCAATATTCATAAGATTACACGGGCTCAAACAAACTTTCCCGCAAGGAATGGGAAGGTTCGATATAAAAGATACAAGGTGGGAAAAGGAGTGAAATTAACTATCTTCTTATAACTACCCTAGAATAGTTTCCCATGTCTTCTTCCTCTTCTGGTTCCTCTTCTGGGTCTTCTTAAAAAATTTCATAATTATCATTGAACTGAGGCTCTTCCTCTGGATCTTCCTCTAATTATGTTTCAGATTCAATTTGTATACACTCGATCACCCGATCATCATCCTCTGGAGGTGGCAGCATGTGACAAACCGACCCGGGGATCACTTGGCGGTGCATGGAGGTGGATACAAGGTAGTGCGGAAGAATCTCATGATATATTTGCAAGGTCGCCACTGCATCTTCCAGCCAGGCTATTCCTTCCCTGCTCGTTCGGGCTAGCTCATTTTCTTTATTTATCCAGACATAATATTCCGGAGTGCACTACGATTTTTGACCATTGGCATTGTGATTAGATTGTTCCACTCCTCCTGAAGCCTCCTTATCCTCGGTATCAGAATCTACCCATTGTACTCGTCTTCATATATTGTCATCCTCGTCCAAAGAGGTACATCCTGAATCAACCCAAACTGCCTGAGAAGTTGTAAAGGTGAGTATGGACGGATGCCCTCGAGTCCTATCAGCTCGATGAAATACTTTTGGGGAATCCTTAGAATTGCCTTGCCGCTCAGCCATGCAACTTCTAGTTTATCCATTCTCCGCTCAAGTTGGTCAGCATCTCTCTTCATTCTTCATGTCCGTACAGGGAGACCCAATGCCTCATTCTCTCGCTGTGACTTTGAATCATGTTGCTAACGCCCACGAAGTAGTCAATTGCGGCCTCTCGTTGAAAGAAGTGCTATGTGGCCTATATTTTAAGAAACATGTTGCACGCCTTGAAGAAGTCGTACCCCCGGGAACATGAAGACAACGCTCTGAGTATCTCTGCTAACACTATAGGTACCAGGGTAGCTTGGAGGTTGACCCATAATGTCGCCAAGACCACAGGCAGCAAGTTGATATTGATATGTCCTCTTCTTTGGGCAAAAACCAATAGTCCTAACAGTGCCAAAGAGAAGTTTATGGGTCGGAGACTTTCCCATGTTGCCTAATCACATTGAAATTCTCCCAAGTACCATCATTCATAGCTCTCACGATTCCCAAACCTATCGAACAATTGGTCCATGCTCACCCATCCATCTTCAATGCTTCCCCAACCCCGACTATTCGCCAAGCCCAAAGCATCGAGAAACCTATAGCAGGGCATAGTGACCGGTAGTATTGGCTTCCTCCCAGCAAATGGCAGCTCTGTAAAGCTAGTGACTTCTTCCAAGGTTGGCACCAACTCACAAGCAACAAACTTGAAAACTACCTTGGCCAGATCTCAAAACTCTATCAGCAAGCGGATAAGCATTGTGTCAGCCCGGATGTTTAGTAAGGCAGTCAATGCTCCTAGGAGCATCCTGATTTATTTTCTATGCTCTTGCCGGACATTCTTCCACCATTGTTTTGGCTCGTGCATTGCTCCCATGACCATGTTTATCTTGGGGATGTTTTGGTTGATTTTCATTTTTGAAGAGGTTAGACAAGAGGGTCTGACAAAAATTTGCATCGGATCTTACGTGTCTCATCATGATTAGTTCATCCTTCCACAAAAGTCATGTCGTTGGATGCATGATCCGTTGACATCAGGGTGGCTTTCCTAACTGTGTGTCGATGTCAAGGACAGCTCCACTTAAAGTTTATGCAACATGACCTATGTTTGCTAGAGTAGAGTGTTTCCTAATTTTGAGTTAGACTGAATACTGTGAGAAGTTATGTTAGTTGACCTGACAAAGCCATTCTTTGAAACTAAAGAATTTTGAAAGAAGGTTAGGAGGGGTGTAAAAGTTAACCCTCGCATGTCATTGTATGTGATAGTGTACGACCAAGACTGGATAGGAAAGAGTGTGATGATAGCATATATAAAGAGGTAATAGATAGTGGGATGTTAACAATATATTTAAAATAAGTAGTACACAATGAGTAAGTAAGGCAGGTAAGCATACAATGGCAAGGCGACCGGGTAGACTTCAAGAGCTCTTGCTCTGCCTATCCTCCTACTTCTTATTCTGCGGGTCATAGAAAGATATGAACTGCCTACTCTTTAAATCACTACTTGCTGAAATAGGTTCTCTTAGAATCAATTTCAAACCATCTGCTAGAGGTTGTAACAATCCAAACTCCTCGCAGAAATTATAGATCATTGAAGAGGAACCAAAAAACAATGGTAGTTTTCCTATCAAGTACTTGGATGTTACACAGTTAAAGCAGTGTAAAAACAATCCTAAATTCCAAGTCTAGTATAAGTCTGCTAAGGTCAGAACCTAAGTGTGAAATCCCCAACAGAGCATATTGTTGCACCCTATTTTTCGCGAGTCAAAACAAGATTCAACTAGTGATTTTTCTTTTAATGATAAAAATTGAGTCGCTACCTAATATTTAAAGGTATACTAGGGTACCTGTTTAATTACTAAGATCATTCTCTATTAGTCTGCTAACAGATGAGATTTTGGATAAGGGTTCTTGTTCTTCTAAGGGGAAGATGTTAGGCACCCTTTAAAATCTACCTGAGGTAGCTCCATAGGACTTAGACTAGGTTTAAGGAATTAGATGTCATTCTTCTTAATTAGTGCTTAAAGTATGGCTTGTTGTATATCTAGTTTAAAGATTATCACTTGAAAATTAGATATATAATTTTAAAGGGGAAATAGGTTTCATTTGTAAAAGCCCTTAAAAATATTACATCAATATAATTGAAAGAGTTTTTATACCTATAATGTTTGTATTTGCAAACCTTGTGAGATGTGGCTAAGGTTAAAACAAATTTTGTGGCTTACCCATATAACTCTAGTAAAGTAAAGCTTGTTTTAAGAGATAGTAGTTAGGTATACCTTGAAGATTAGTTCTCAAACCTCATATTTATTTTTGAAGAAACCATCTTAAAACCTTGGCTTTGCAACAGCACTTGTTCGATTTTCTTTAGAGAAAATCAATTTTAGAAGTCCAATTTCAGATTCCGGTTCTTCTGTTTTTTAAAAAAAAAAAAAAAAAAAGAAGACTATCAACCTTCGCAAAGGCTGTCTTAATTTCAAAAGACTTCATGAAAATCGTTAGTAAAGTTTAAGAGATTGAATAAAAGAAATAATTAACGAATTAGAATTAGGTTACTAAGTCACAATATTTCTTTTATCTTATGCCTTTAAGAGTTTGCCTAGGTTGTTAACTATAATTCAAAGATATAAGAGAAGAGCAATCAATCAAATGTCACAGGTGTTATATACAAAGGAGATAATCAATAGGCTTAAAGCGATAAGGGAAAAAGATGACTCTGGGTTTTGGCCTGAGAGGAGGTAAGCCTCGCAGAATAGCGAAGACAACAGCAACTTCGGACTCCCAAAAGGTTCAGGCAATGAGCTTGGACCTGAGTTCTTTAGGAAATCGGTAGGCCTATTTAAATACATATGCAAAAGAAAGAGAAAGTCATTAGATATATGGACGAATACACATAATTATATGCAAGTAACATTAATATACATCCAGGATAAATTATAAAATCGAGAGTAATTAAGGATGTAAAATTAGTATAAGGTCACATATAATAAAGCAATTTACAATGAAGAAAATCTCTGTTTCCATTGAACACTAAACCTAAAGAGGTTAATAAATGTCAATATATTAGAGGCTAGGGGTGGAATTCCATTCATGGTGAGTGTACTCTTTAAATCCCTGGCACTTCAAAGATCACAAGGGTCTCAAGGACCCCGAGCAGTGTGTCAGGGAGAGTAACTCAACCAAGAAGTATATTCTACTTCCAAATACCCCTAGATACTCACATTTACTCTTCTATACAGGCTTAGATGCTAATGAGGTATTCATTGTAAGCTTAAATACCACAGTGGTGATTTATACACAATGAGGGATATATTTCAATGACACATCCGGAATACCAAAGCATCATCAGACATCTCATGATTCGCATACAAGCATATAGTACTATCATGTATTCTTATCAAGCTTAAGAGAACTCAAACAATCAATTGTAGGTGCCATCAAACATTGAGAGGACAACAAGACATGAATATAAGAACTCCGAATACGTAGGTCATGTAGTTCAAAGGGGTATAGGAAGTATAAGGTGTATTACTCTTAATAATCTTGTCGGAAGGCTCATGCTTATAGAAGATCCTTACCTACAATCATGTACTTAATCATACATACTTAATGGGGGTATACAGACCAACATTCCATTCCTTACTAAGTGAGAAAGCTAACAAACCACTTCAACATTCTTAAGAAAACAGGGGAAGGCAAATATATTAGCAAGTAATCTCCAAAGAAATCTTCATTCACATCTAGGTTGATTAAGAGTTAAACATATGGTTCTACATTCAAACACGACAGATGAACATTTAAAGGGGCCCTTTCAAATTTTATAGGTAAACTTTAGTGAACTTAGTAGGTTTCAATGGCCTGGGAAAGCATATTATACAAGCAGTAGTTTCCTTTAAGGCAAAGATGAGTACAAAACTCCTAATATGCGGCATTTAAACAGGTGCCTGATGTATTCTAACCAAAACTTACAGTATTACAATATGACTGAGTATTGAACATGGATTTGGACTAACATTGTCATCATAGTGGTCCTGAACAGTGAACACTAGTACTAGGAGAGTATATTCAGTTATGAGCTAAATTGATTAGTTTTTATAATGAAGCTCTGCAACACATGGTTTTATCAGACAGTACTCAACTACAGAGGTACAATTCCAATTTGATTTATAAACATGACTCAAGAAAGTGGATAGCAGAAGACAGAACTGAAGTGCACAGGTTCCTTATGGCTTAATCCGAGTTAATTTATGTGCATTATCTCATATAGTGAAGTTCACAAATGTGCTAAACAGTTTTGGGAGCTGATAGAAGGTCTTACACTGATTTTAGAGCTACAGAATCATAGCAGAATACATTTAAAGGTAGAGACAGTTCAGACATTGTAAACTACCATGTTTAAGTTATGTGAGAGCCCTATACTCAGCAGCATATTCCCACTAAGGCTAAACATCAAGTGAATCACGCCAATAACACTAAGTCATAACACACATGAAGGTTATAACAGAACATCATGAAATCAAGCCAGCTATTATGATTGTTTGAGGGTCCTTTGGTTATTCTCAAAAGTTCAATAGTAGATATAAGTTATCAAAATGTTCATTAGGATGAACTAATCAATACATAGTTCTAATTTCAACACCTTAAGGAACTTATGATTACGGAATCCATTAACCAGTTATAGATTAATAACGAACACATAAAAATAGTTAGCCATAGCACATTATCAATAGTGTCATTTAATAAAAGATAACAGAACAAATTGTGCTTACAAATACAACGATTAAAAGAGGAGAGTTGAGGTTCACTGACCTCCTTTAGGGAAGCAAACCAAACAAAGACTTCGTTTAGCCGTTTTAGAAGCCAAAGACTCAAACTTTCGATTAGTGAGTAAACGCAGAACCGGAAAAGAGAGAGAAATCAGAACTAAATATAGAACTTAGGCTTTAATTGAAAAATTCTAAATGCTACTGTATTGTGTATTGATTTTCTTCAGAATGTTAGGTGTTGTTAGGTGAGAGTCATTAAGGCTCATATTTATAGTGCGTCAAGGTCTAAGGTTATGGCGGATTCAAATTGGTGAGCGGAAAGTGACGAAAGGCTGATGATGCGAGCAAACCAAGTGAAAATCAAAGAAGAGTAGAGGTGAAAAATGGTAGTTGATTTTTCCTGAGTGGAATACAGACCATTGATGGAAACGACTCATCGGGCAAAAGCCCGAAAATCCAGAGCTCACTACGTTTGACATCTGGGTGCATAATCTTCATGATGAAGTTCTGAGGAGGCTTCTCATGTATTTTTACTTGAAAGATTGAGATTTCACTCTTTGGTCTGTATTTTCAGTATTGGGGATTTTGAAATTAAATGGTGAAAATGGAAAGAAAACATCAAGATTTGTAGTACATGGACAAAATGGATAGCCATGCATGCCGTGGATTTGAAAGTCCACAGGTGATTTGAGATTTCGTTTTTTGGGTTAGAATTTTCAGATTTAGAGATTTTGAATCTCAATGTTGAAAAAGGAAATAAGACAGCAGGATTCATGGATAGGGAAGCAGAAAGAATGATTTGGGGGCAGGATTTGTGACCTTGCACAAATTTGAGGGCTGTGACTGATTTGGTTTTGGCGTTTGAGAGAAGAGAGGGAAAGGGGGCGGCTGGGATAATAGGGAAATGATTTAGGGTTTGGGTAGTTTGGGTCATCTTAGGGGTTGAAGTCATACGAACGCGAGATCCACATGGACACTTACTAGAGATCCAATAAAGCAGTATGATAAATTATAAATAGATATAAAGCACAACAGTAATAATGGAGTATAACTATATTTTATATAATCTTCCAAAATTTCGTTTAAAGATATAAACATCTTAATCTCACATTCTATCTCAGCAACTCAAATATATCAAGTTCCAATATCAAACGGATAAGGAGTACCATATAAAATACCAGGCATCAGTAGAAAGAAAGTATCGTGAATAGTCGGGCTGCTAGCGGTATAACGGATGATTATGTCGAGGTCGTGTGACCCAATCCAGAGTGGTGGGTACACTGTCGAGGGTCGACCGACACGAACCAAAGATAAATGTCAATATATTGTCGAGGCGTTTAGCCCGCTCCACAAGAACGGAAGAAACTTATCGAATTACGAGTCACATGCTTACAACACAGAAACAGGTGCATAGTAGTGAATACATGCCTTTGAGTTTATCAAATATCTTGACAACAACTCGAGGTGATAAAGCTCGGCCTAATATATATATATATATATATATATATATATATATATATACATATATACATATATATATATATATATATATATATATACATATATGTTTCTAAATCAATTTCAACTAATTAAGCTAGCAAAATGAGTCCAAACAATTCAAATATTACATGATAATGTCCTAACTCTTCTGGACATACACATGTTTTAGCTATGTATGGACTCTCGTCACCTCGTGTGTATGTAGCACCCACAACTAGTAGCACATAATAATTACATCACCTAGGGGGTAGTTTCCCCATTACAAGGTTGGGCATGAGACTTACCTCGCTCTGAAATCTTATAACCGGCTGCAATGCTTTTCTAACACTTCAAACCGATGTCAAATCTGAAACTAATCAAACAACGTGCAAAACAATCAAAATATACTCCAATACTCGTAATTTAACAATTAGAAATAAATATTCAACTCCTCAAGAATGGTCAACAAAGTCAACCTCCGGGCCCACGCGTCCGGATTCCAAAGATTATCGAAAATAATTATTACCCATAACTTATATAGTTTATATTCCAAAAATCATCCAATTTCGTCCATGAATTGACCCTCAAATCAAGGATTTACCATCTCATAACTTTGGGACTCAAAGCCCTAATTTCTACAATCCAAATGCGGATAAAAATGATAACCAACAAAAATAATCATCGAAAAATATCAGAAAATAGGTCATATATATACCCTCTTGTTGTGACGATAACAACTCCGTGAGAATCACCTCAAATGGAGCTCTACAGCTCAAGATATGCTCAAAATACTAAAATACTCGGTCCGTCTATTTAATACACTGTCCATGAAATTTTTGTTCTTCTCCTTCGCGGGACACCTTCGCATTTGCGAAGAGAAATTTTTCGCATCGACCTGTCAACTCAAATTTCTTTCTTCGCGTTCGTTGGACCTCCCACGCGTTCGCGAAAAACAAAGTCCGCACCAGAAACCAACAATCTTTCCCGACACGGAAATGGGCATAACTCTCTCATACGACCTCGAAATTCGACAATTCTTCTTGATATGGTTCCGCATTTACGATACGGATCTAATGGTTTAATCCAATCACAAACTAAATATCATTTTCTCAATATGGTACCCTTTATGTCCACATAAACAACACTAAAACATCAAATAAGAGCACGATACAACCCAAACACATCTGAAACACATCAGAGGTCCCAGGACCCCGTCTACTTACAAAACCAGCACCAAAACATAACACAAACCTACTCGAGGCCTCAAATGAAACCAAACAATATCAAAATCATGAATCGAGGATCAAATCCTCCTTTAAACTTTTGAAACATTCAAACTTCGACGAACGCGTCTGAATTACACTTAACATTTCGGAAATGATGGCAAACTTTACTTACAAGTCATAAATCACGATATGAACTTATTCCAAGGCTCATAAACTCAAACGGACATTGGTAGCACCAAAGTACACTTCAAATCAAACTTAAGAAATTCTTAAACTTTTTAAAATGTCAACTTTCCATAATAAGCGCTGAAACGATCTCGGACCACCCGATACTCAACCTGTACATACGCACAAATTCAAAATCATCATACGAACCTCTTGGAACATTCAAATTACGATTCCAAGGTTGTTTACTCAAAAGTCAAACCTTAGTCAATTCTTCTAACTTAAAGCTTCAGAATTTAAAATTTTATTTCTAAAACAATTCTGAACTTTCCAAAATTCAATTCTGACCACCCGTACAAGTCATAAAAATGAAGTGAAGCTACTCACAGCTTCAAGTTGCTGAATGACGCACTAGAGTTCAAAACGACCGGTCGGGTCGTTACATTTTTACTTGATATTAGTCACATATGTTCCATTGAAGGCACTATTTGATATTTGATGATTTCGTATTTATTATTATGTTTAGAATCATGTTATATATATTTATTTGTTTTTTTGGTACTTGTGATGTTTCATACATATTTACTTTTATTGTACTTTAATTATTGGACCACTAGTAAGTATCAATGTCGACCACTCGCCACTATTTCTTCAAGGTTAGAGTAGATACTTACTGGTACGAGTTGAATTATGTACTCATACTATACTTTCACACTAATTGCGTTGGTACTAAGACAGGTATATTTGGTTGTCAGACAGGCGTGGAGGCGCAACTGTTGAGGAGACTTTGTGGTGAGCTTCTTTCTATGTTACGATTTGCAGCACTGAGTTTCCTTCCTATTCATTTACTATATTCTATATATATTTATTCCAAACAATTGTTGTTGTAGTATTGTATATTCCAGTAGATGCTCATTCACTCATGTTGCTTGATTTTGAAATTATGGACAACTTTATCGTATTTTTTTATTAGTTGATTTGGTATTTGGCTTGTAGTTGGATTATTGTAAGAATTTCCTTTTATGATATCTAAAACTCCTTATTAGTTGAGAACGTTTGTCGATTATTTTGATTCTCAAATTGTTTTAAGACATATTGTGGACTATTCGCTGCAGATGTTTAGTAGTTGCATTACCTAACGACAACATTAGGTGCCATCATGATTCATGGTGGAATTTGGGTCGTGATAATATTTGAGCAGTGTTATAATTATCTCTTAAACTGAAAAAGCATGCTTTATATCTTTAGTTATTTTGTATCTTGATACCTATTGATCATGAGGATATTAATTGTTTCAGCTCCAGGTTTGTTGTTATTATTAGTGGTGTAAGTATCTTGATGCCTATAGCCTCACTACTAGGGGTGTAAATGGATATTTAAAAACTGACGAAATTGAACTAATCGTACCGTACTGAACTGACCTTGAGGTTTCTTTTTATAAGACCATAGGTTTTTATATAAATGTATAACTGTACCAATAATCGAAAAATTACCGGATGCAAGATTAAGATAGGTTGTCTACATAATATCCATTGGAGTGCGAGGCTTCCTCGGATGCAAGCATTAATAGCTGCGTCCACAACTCGAACCCATGGCCTATAGGTCACGGAGAGATAACTTTAGAGTAGGCTGTCTACATCGCATCTTCTTCCCCAGAGCCTGTATGAATGTGGGACGCTTTATGTCTTGGGATACCCGTTTCCTGTTTTATTCATTTGACTTTACTATGATGCATATTCTAAATCTTCATCTCTCCGTCCATGTTATGTTAAAGTGGGGATAATAAATGTGTATGGAGCTATGTCTATTGCAAGAGTTCGCTGCTACTGATTTTAGGTCTTAATCAAAATAGGTCAAGGGTGCATCGGAACGGTCGGTAGCTGTTTAGTCTTATCCGAGAGTTTATTCTCCTTAGGCCAGCTCCAACCTCACCCCATTTTTTCATAATGAGGGGAAAATTTGGGGTAAACAAGCTCCAACCCATCCCATTTTTACCCCCATAATGGGGGATGAATAGTGTTCCCTCAAATATGTGGTTACACTATTCATCTCCCCCATTACTATTCACCTATATTTTATTATTTAACTCTTTTAATTTATCTATTTAATATACCTAATTATGTTTATGTAATATCTTTATAATATTAATTTACATCTTAACTTTGGCGTATAATTTTGATAAATTAATTTTCACGCATTTATTATTTTTATGTAAAATTGTAAGTTAATTTTATTATAAGTTATAATTGTACAAAAAATAAATGGTGCAAATATGAAATATTAGATGTTGCTAAAATTGAAAACACATTAAATGAAAATACATTAAAAATAGAAATACATGAAAATTGAAAATACATTAAATTAAAATACATAAAAATTTAAACGACGATAAATAGCATAATAACTTAGTAGGGAGGTACGTCGTCTCCAGGTACACCAAAATCATTGTAGTATTGAGTGAATTATTGCGTACAAATTATATTATTTAAAATTTTATGAAATTATTTTAATGAAAATTAAAAATTAATGAAAATAAAAGATGGAATTTATTTAATAGAATTTAAAAAATAAAAATTGAAATGAAAGATAATAATATAATATAGAAAAGAGAGAAGAATATAAAAGAAATATTTTTTTTTGGGGAAAAAATGGGGGAATGGTTGGAGTAAATTGTCCCAAAAATGGGGTCAATATATATATATGTGTGTGTGTGTGGGGTGGGGTGGGG
>MDKI01103034.1:0-11572 GCA_005239505.1 Nicotiana paniculata
CTACTCATATTCATAAGAATCAATTCTAAAATAACTTGCATAATTGAATTATAGAGTAATGAACTAAGGAGATAAAAATCAGTGCTTCTGCTTTGCTGAGTAGTAATCCACAGGCTTTTCTTCACTTTAATGGCTTCTCTCCTTTCAAGTTGTGTTTTTGGGTCTATTTATATGTTTGGGATACACCCTAACCGTGTAGGAGACTTCTATTCCAACCGGGAAACACTTAAAACTCTTCAAAACTCAGATTTGACCGGATCAGGGGCCAGGCGTTACAGGCCAAACGCCTGGATAACGCCTGGCCAAGGTTGGCGTTTGGGCTCTGGCGCCTGGATAACGTCAGGCTAAGGCTGGCGTTTGGGCTCTAGCGCCTGGATAACGCTAGGCTATGCCTGGCCTTAAGGCTCAAACGCCCGGCTATAGCCTGGTGCACTCCTCTTCGCCTCTTGAGCGTATTTTTGACTTATTTGCATCCATTTAGCTCGGCTTCCATCTCCAATTCACCTACACATGAAATAGACTCCATTATGCACATAAAAAGTGTATTTTTATCATTAACGCACATAAAATGTAAGGCATATAACGTGTTAAACCATGAATTCTAGCCACGCATCAATGTGTTATAGAAGTTTGTATAAAATAGCCACTATTATTCTCAGCCCCACGGTGAGTGCCAAACTGTTTACCCTTAAAATCATATAACAATTAAATTTGTAAGTGCCTTTAAGGATATGCGGATTAATTTAATACAAAGTGATAAATTAAGTCAAATTGAAAACAAAGACGAAATATATTCAAACCACACAAGGAATATAGTTCCAGCCTGAGTGAAATATTTTCCCTTGATCCGAGCTCGCTATGGCCAGCACTGATGAGCAAGAGAGAGAGCTAATAATAGAGAAATAATAATATATTGCTTTGGAATGCGTGTACAATGTGTGCAATGAATAAAAATCATCTCCTTTATATAGTGGGAGAGTTTCACCCCTAGTACAATTCTAAAAAAGGTAAAAATCTTCTTTTTCGTCAATCATCGATCTCTTGTTGATACGGGCCGAGATCCGCACCGTGATATCCAGTCGGGCGTGGATATCACGGCCCTTCGTTAGTCGTGTGCAATCGTTCGGTAATGTCGTTCTGAGGTCTTGGAGCTCGAACCGAATCCGGGGGTATGGTCTCGGCGGCTTCGGTGACAAGCGCTCTGTTCCGGCCTTAACACGATGGGTATACCCGGCCGTTCCGGGACATGACGACCCTCTGTTAGTCGTGCTAGATTGTCCGACGGTGTTCTTCGAAGTCATTCAAGGCTAGGACTGATTTTGAACCATGACCCGATGAGACTCTTGCCCTGACTTCGGTCCTCCGTCATCACGTCTCGAGCTTGACTTATTTTGTCGGAGTCCGGGATGCATCATGAGCCCGATTTCACCCGTATATTGATTCCTTGAAAATAAGGCAATACACTTATTACAATAAGTTAAGTTTATACTAATAATGTAAAAAAAAAAGATCTTTTATACTTTCAGTGTAAATAAATTGAAACATTTAACGTACTGTGCTAATATGAAAAACACAAACATAAGGGTTAGCAGCTAAATGACTTGGTCAACCACTAAATTGGAAGAATACTCGCGTTAGTCCTGAAACATGGCGATTACCATGCACAACTGTCGATTATGCATTAATTAATTCAAAGATTAGATTCCTTTTATACCTTGTTGCTTTAACTAATTTTTAGAGGGTTACATGTAAATGATGTTGATCATGCCAGGAGCAGCATGAAATGGAAACGTAGCCAAGAATTAGGCGTTGTGGGGCCATTGAAGTTTTGCAACTGCGGCGAGGCGCAGGTAGCTTTGTAACTTGTAACAAAGGATATACTACTAAATAAATACTATGGAAGTCTTCTGGTTCATGAACCTTCCCCTCCACCTTTCTAATATTTTATAATCTTCCTTTACAATGAACGGCTACGTATAAGACATCGCTAACGTTTTATGTGTTTACAAAATTCTTACATTATAATACAGACTAGGCTAAATATTCATAAATTCCCTTTCAAATTTTCATTATAAAATAATTACGTAGAAGGGAGTATGGTGGGTTTTAATCAAATATTTCAAACTTGATCCTTGTGAATGGAAAAACTTCTAGAACGGAGTATTTATAGCTCACCCTTAATAAATTACTCCTATTTTTACATACACAATTATTTATAGCTTATTTTAAATCATAAATTTTAAAAAAAGAATTCTTAAATTTTCGTGACTGATGGAAAATTTTTATTTTGTACTTCATACAATGACACTAATTATGTGATGCTTTTTTTTATCTCACAATTTTGTGAACCTAAAGTTTAGTGGACACAAAAATATAAAATATGAATCTACAAATTTATGAGGCAAAAAGAAGTCTCATACGACTAATGTATAGTAAAACTTGTCTCACTAGTGTAAATTAAAAGGTACTCTCTTTGTTTAAGTTTATGTGAACCTATTTTTTTTTGTTTATTTCGTAAAGAATGATCCCTTTTTAAATTTAGTGATTATTTTTCTTAAACTTAAAATTCTATCTTTTATGAGAAATTTTTATGATCACATAAATACTCTTAGCTCTTTTTTGACTTATTTAGAATTATAAATACTAAAAAAATTTATTTTTTTTAAATTTTGTGTCCAACCAAACATGTTGATGTAAATTGGAACGGAATTGAGTAAAGACAAAGGAAGAAAAAGAAGGGGACAATGCCAACTCGAGGCTGACATGGACCGTACGCCTTCAGTTTAATTGGCTGAAAGAGACGGAGAAACTGCAAACTTCTTGCTTCCATTCTTCCCGGGGCCATGTCCCACTTTTATAGTGGGGGCTCCATGCACATATATTTGATTCTTCTTTCACAATCTTATGTAAGTAGATTTATTAGTATAGTAGTTGTATACTCGTACTACGCCTCTTAACGCTCTCCAAAAGCCGCCTCTCTCCGATTCTCAAAATCCAACCCCTATTTTCCAGGTTTTCACGCCTCACAAAAACATACCCACTTGTTGTCCCTTTTTGTTTATTTACAATAATAACTCCATTAATATTTGCTTACCTCAACTTTGGATAACTATGGATTCCACCCAATGAAAAACAAAACTATGTGTATGACCTTGTTTCCACGTACTCTACTTCAGATTTACGTGGGCAGGTAAGTCAATTTTGTTGACTACTTCCCCCTACCAACTTGGAGCTCCCAACCACAAATTAAGGAAGCTACCTCTTTTTATTCTCTTCAAATTCCTTAGCTTTAGAATGATCAAAGCATTACACTACCTTTTACCTTGTCAGCTGTGACTTTATATACAAAAACAATTTAGTATTAGCTTAATGATGAATGAAGCACTAGATAGCTTTCAAGTTTCTTTAGGAGTATGATAGTGACGAAATCTGTTTTAAGTCCAAAATCTTATCTAATTTAGGACCTTTGCTAACCTCTAAACCATAAAAATCAAGTATATGTCTTGACCTTTACATCACCATCCCATTTTTCTCACCTTGCTTACCTCTAAACCATAAAAATCAAGTATCTTGACCTATACATCACCATACCATTTTTCTCACCTTAATTACTCATGTACTTTGATTAATTAACATGTTCATAAGCTGGTGTGTATGTTCTTTTATCTTCTCTTAGTCAGATTATCACGTACCAATAGTAACAGATCTTAAATTAAATGTCATGAATTATGAATTAAGAGAGCCTACTGTATATTAATTGTTTTTGCACATGTATATAGAGTCAGATCATCCAAATATTACAGTTTAGAACAATGTAAAGAAAGACAAGCAATCAATTTATTCATGTCCAACATTCATTAGACTCGTTATGTAACAAGAAAATGTAAAAAAAAAAAAAAAAAAAAAAAACAATAAGGAGAACAAAAAAAGATTAAGGAAGGAATCACTGGCGAACTTTCACTTTCCCCTCCTTTCAACTGTTCGTAATAAAGAAGCTTGAAAGAAGGGAAATCCTGTGCCAATGATCAACAAAAACTCTCCCGGAACTTACATCCGGGAAAAATCCTTCCCCCATAGAAAAAAACAAGGAAAAAGATTAAGGTTAATAACAAAAACACTACAGCCACCTAATTGAACAAGCTGAGTAATTTCGGTTCATTTCCTTGCTGATTTCCAGTAACAGTACCACTCTCAAAACACGTAGTGGTTCCAGATTCTTCTGAATTCATAGACGGAGTTCCTGGTCGCCGGTTCTCCGGCAAAGGGTGGCTATACACCTTCTGACTCTGAAAACCTGGTGTTAAACTTAGATCAAGATCCGCCAACTGTAATACTTTTGAAGCTTCCTCCGGAAAACGTCGTCGTTTCTGCACCTTCGGTTGCATATTCCTTTGACTAGGATGTTCAAGCTTAAATACGTCGGTGCACTCAGATGCCTCATCAATATCTAGTGACGCACCGAGAAAATCGGGGATCGGCCGCAACGCGCCGCCACGGAGGACTGTTTCCACCGCCGCTTGACAAACGTGCCAATTGCCTGTCCATAATAACCCTACAGCTCCGTTCACTGGGTTCACTGTTCTACCAGCAGCTTCGTATAGCAAGGACTGAAATAAAGCTGCAAATAAATAAGAAAATCTTAGTTTAGAAGCAAATAAATATTCAGGAAATTAATGAACAAGGGAGTTGTAAGTACATACAAGGTCGTTGGTTTTCAGGGACAGCAGAGATGAAGGACATGAGTCCAGCACGGCCAAAAAACTTAGCGACAAAGACGGTGGCGTGGCCTTGGGCTTCAGCGGTTTCGATCCATTGCAAACAAGGCCGAAGAATACAGTTCTCACTGCATCCTTTTCGAAGAACTCGACAACCATTGCAACTCATTCTTTTGTTTCACTGTTATCTTGTTTGGATATACAATAAAAAGAGGTAGCCTTTATAAAGTAATGGTTACCAGGGCATGAATAAAGATGAGAAGAAGGAGACAAAGTGTACCTATACTTTTGCACCAAGAAACAGAAACTTGGGTAGAAAGAGGAGAGAAGATATATAGAGTATAGGCAAGGGAAAAGAGAATGAAGTGTGTCTATATATACACACAAGAGGTGAGAGAGAAAGAGTCGGCTTCAAGTTTTTCACCTTTTTTTTTTGTTAGTTTTTTTCCGCAACTCTCTCTATTATAGTAGTATGTGTTATAAAAAATTACGTGTAATATTTAATACCAGTGGGTTGACATCTAAAACAGAGAGCAAGTAATCTGCTCTAACTAATTAAATCATACTGTTAGTTAAATTACTTACATTATCTCTTTTTCAGAAAATCAATTCACACGTATTTTGTGGAGTTTGTTGATGACTTCAAATACTAGATCACAAGCTTTACCTATTATACCACGTTAATTTATCAAGTTAAGCTAATTGTAAAAATTTGATTGGGTAAATATGTTGCATATCGTTAGTTGGGTGGGCGTAATTTGGAAAAACTCGAAATCCGAACTTTTTTAATATTTGGTTTGGATTTTTTGATTATGGATTGGAGTTTGGATTTTATTTTTAAAAATTTTGGATTTTGGATTTAGGACTTTGAAAATTCAAAATTTTTGTACCTTATATTTAGCCTTACCAGTTAGACATTAGTCCATTATGGCATTACCCATATATATACCTAATACAAATAAGTCTAAATCTCCAATAGTATGATGCCTATTAAACATTAGCCCGTATATTCAATACAAATTACTAAGTCCAATATGGGATTCTCTACTAAATCAAATATAATATAGGATTTTCTTTTCTCTCACGTCTCACCCATACAGCCACACCGTACGTGCACTTGTAAACACTAAAGAGTCAAGGCCGAAGTTGACTGAAGATTAAATTTTGAGGTCACATTTTCCGGTTAATCTTTTAATTTATAATAATAGAAGTTGAATCAGTGTGATCTATCGCATATTCAAGACCTTTTTTTCTTGAAGAGGTATTATATAAAGTCGAGAAGATATAAAAAACTAAAGCATCTTTTGATTACCATCTTTCTACTTCATTTAAATAATTATTTTTATGTCGGTTATTTTCTATAAGCTTAGCTTATAGGGTTAAAGTCATATCGGAAAATCCGAAAAATCCAATCTGATTAATCTGAAACCGAACTTAAATAATCGGATCCAATCCGAATTTATTTGGATTGAATTTGGATTGTAATTTCTTCAATCCGAAAACCAAAAATCCAAACCATAATTTTATATTTAATCTGAATTGCCCGAACGCCCACCCCTACTCGTTAGTGCATAAAACATAACATGTACTCCCTCTGTTTTAATTTATGTGAATTTGTTTGACTGGACACGGAGTTTAAGAAAAATTGAAGATTTTTGGAATTAGTAGTCCTTAACAAGTCAAAAAGGGATTCAGAATATTTGTGTGGTTATAAAGCTTCTCATTAAGGGTAGAACTGAAAATTCAAGTTAAATTATTTTCAAATTTAGAAAGGAGTCATTCTTTTTTGAACGGATCAAAAAGAAAATAGATTCACATAAATTGAAATTGAGAGAGTAGTAATTTGTATTGTAAAAGGAGCACAACTTGTCCATTGATGTAAACAATTTTTTTTACACAATAAGGTCATGTTAAATAAAACTAATTATCTGAAAAATAAAATAGATAATTCACTATAACATGTTAAAAATCATGCTAATAAAATAATTTTATTTGATATTATAGTAATTTTATTTTATACTATAGTAGATAGAAGTTAAATCTTTATAAAACTTAAATTTGTTCAATTTAAAAGTTAATTCATAACACAACCTTTTTTTTTTGAATGAATTTCTTTCGTGCAGACGTCTTTAGTTAACTAGAGTTAAGTTGGGTGTGGAGAGGGGGGTTTGTGCGCTATGTGGTTGTGTTAGATTCCAAAAGTATTGGGGCGAAAGCGGCTCCGGGTCTCCGCGGATGGCTGTCCATCAACCGTTGGATTGTTTCCTCTTCTTTTCCTTTATCTCTCTGCGATATTGATATGATATGATAGCCTATAGCTTTCAATAAAATTTAATTTCCGTCAGAGTACTCAATTATACGATTGGTATTCACTTATTTCTATATTTTTTTTAGCAAGTGTGTCGATCATAGGCGTAGGGACTAGTCCTCCTCTATCACGAAAAGAAAAACCAATAGATAAGCAAGTGGCCACGGGGATGAAAACTCATTTGACCAAGGACACACTTGTGGGGACAATTAGAACACTATTTATGTAATAGTGATAGACTTACGTCGTTTGGTAGGATGTGTAAGAGTAATATTAGATAAGATATGTTAGTAATACAGGAATTAATAATGTATGAGTTAGTAATGCAGATATTATTTCTTATTTACTGTTTGGTGTAGTGTATTAAAAACTAAAATATATTGCATAATTTTTAAGAAAATCAATTGTTTACGAAAATGCCCTTCATGTTGTTTAACGTTAAGGACAATTTTATCTTTAATCATACTAATGCATGCATTAATAGTCTTGATATTGCTAATATCATGATTTGTTATATATTAATTATATACAGGATAATACCAAATAAGTTATTTAACTAATAATTGAATTAATAATAAATAAATGAAAAGGAATACCAAACAAGGAAATAATAATATCAAAAACTAATATATACATTATTTTCTCTATTCCATCCTACTAAACTACGCTTAGTAGTATCAAAGGGTGAAAGTACAGAAGATAAAATATAGTACTTCATTTTCAGTTGTTCTTTTCTTTTGTCATGCAAAGGAGTGGATAAGGTTAATTATTGGTTGGCTAGTAAGGAAGAATTACACGACACAATAATTATATTTACTATATTTTCATTTTGTAGTTATACTTTCAAAAAATTGTCATGTGTAGTTATATTTGAATTTTATAGCAAATTTACCTGTAGTACCAAATAAGAAAGCAACAAGCTATTGATAGCCCAGTCAGTTAGAGCACCCACTTAATAATCGGAGGTCTCGAGTGATGCTGCAAAGAAGGAATTCCTTTTTTTTTCGAGCAAAGAAGGAAGTTAGAACAAAATCTTAGAGGCTAACCGAAAAGGATTCTAATTAATTAAAAACAATACATTTATTCTTCACTATTATCTTTGTGTATAATCCACCCTAAGTAATTCTAAATAGCATAAACTTAAAAACTTTAAGAAACTGTTGTAACAAAAGATAATTGCCTTACTCGTTAAAAATAAATCTTAACATCGAACTTGAAATATAACCACTTTTGAGCATTTAAAACTCATTTAAATACTCTGTTTCAGCTATTATCAACCAAGTTTTGATAGTTGATATTTTACACCGAGTTATATACAATTTTTTATGTTGAATCAAATTAACAGAATTAATTACTCGACCAAATACAGTTCGAGTTTCAAACTACTACATACATCAATATATTATGTACAATCTTTGTAGACACATGCAATTATCAGAATGCTTGACTGACAAGTTCGCTGGTTCATTCTTAAAAATTGTCTTTAAAATCTTATGAGATTAGCAAAAGATTTATTATTTAAGTATCAATGATCAGAAAAAGGTAGTTGTGTTGATAGGAGTATCAAAACAGCAGCAAACAATCTAATCAAATATAAACTATGCACCGAATATTATGTGCCATGCCACAAAGATATCGAACATCATGAAGAAAGGAAATTTTATAACAACTCGTATCAACTCATTTGGTGCAGGAAAGCCATGCATGTGTTTTTCACTTCTAGGCAAATTCAGAAGACCAGAACCCATAATATTTTTTTTCTAATTTTGTATAATTCTGGATCCTGCTGAAATTTCCATTAATGCATAATAAGAATTACAAGGAAGAGTTTCGCAAGTACAGATATGTTTTATTGTACAAGCTCAAGGGAAACACCAACACATGGTTCTCATATGCTACGGCCTCAGCCCATCCCTCTTTCATCACCAATCTTTGAGTTTCTGATCATATCCAGAATTTTAAGCTTTTGTTATGGATTTAATATATATATATATATATATATATATATATATATATATATTGTTTTACCGAAATTACTGATTTTGCTCAACCAATTAGATTTGTATATAGAAGAGTTAATTTTAATTAAAAATAATATCCAAAAGATAAAGCTACGTGTGTCGAGACCAAATAACTAATATATTTTGTCCGGTTAGTAGTGAATATGAGCAATGATGATAATATATATTCGATGATACAAAAAGATGGAATATGGCATTAAATAGTAATAAATAGCAATAAATGACATTTAGGTAAATAAAATGTGTGAATCACCCGAAAAGGGACAATGATTATTCCTTCTGACAATGATAAATGATTAATAAGCCTTTGAACACTTGGATCGTTCTTGGATCTGGTGGAAATTCTAGACAAGAATCTTAGTAAAAAAGTTGTTTTTGTATATATGTGATTAGATCAGATTCTCTCTTAAAAAGTCAATGTGTTCTTTACATATGAATATCTCATGTCCCCTAGCATTGTGTCTCTTTCTATTTATAGGGAACATGTTCCTAGAAACCCTAATAGTATAAGTGCAGAGAATATCCACTAGAATATTCTCTTTAATGTCTATCTTGAACTAACAGTTATAACTCTGTCAAGGGTGTTCGACCTCGATCTTTGACGACTCCTCGACCTTAATCCCTGCTGACTCTTCGACCGCAGCCTTAATTGTTCCTTGAACCACTTCGACACATGGCGTCCTGTGAATGTCTCGCTAATGCTATCATGATTTAAGCATTCTACAGATAAATTTTGACCTATACAGTTAATCCCTCCACTTATTGAGGTCGACTTTGCAGGTGAGTTCGATGAGAAGATTATCTTATTGGTGGTCGAGCTAATCAAGCAGACTATACAGGTCATGGTTGTTGCGGCGAGCAGGCGACATGGCCCTCTATGAACCGCATATTTCAAATGCTTCAAATTTTTCGGGTGATTTGTTGGAGTTACCCTGTCCAAGGGTTAGGATGAGTCATTATGACGCATATTCCCGATGCTAGCTTCGTTTCGTGTATGACCTTTGATTAGACCTGCCACTTCAGTTTTGATGCCAATCATGATGAACAATTTTTGGTTATGGTGTCGTGACTTCTATAAATAGAGAGCCTTGAACCTGGTTTTAGAGTTTAAATCCCCTAACGTTTCAAAGCATCACACTTCTCTCTTTTTTCATCTTCTCTGAACCTCCTTTTATCTCTTTCATAGACCTATATTGTTCTTCATTCCCTCTCGTTTGTTACTCTTGTATTTCCCTCCCATGGGGAGAGCGTTTCCTCCAGTGTTGAGGATGAAGCCTTCCATAGAGGAAATAATCCCCCGTAATCCTGAATCCAGGTCCAAACTTACCAAAGTACCTGACGTCACGCCTGGAGTCTTTAAATCAACAATGACACTTAAGGAATTGGCGGAACTTAAGGCCAAATTGGGCCTTCCAAACCATGTCGAGATGATCCCCGCCGAAGGGGATGTAGTACAAATCCATCTCCCTGGGTATTGCACTCTTTATGTCTACCCCTTCCTAATTGGCTATTTTCCCCATCCTTTTGTTGGTGGAAGAATTTTGTCGTTACTACGGAGTCTGCCCTGATCAACTTGAATCGTACGTTTACAAGGTGATCAAGATGTTGACTAAGTTCGTCGAGCTATCCGGGGCCGAGCTAACGCTGCGGCACTTAATACATCTATTTGCCCATGGATTCTATAGGGGATAATGTTGAACCTACGCCACTGAGGAGGAAAATGTTTGGTGGTGAGACGGACAACAAAGCAAATGGGCAGTTCCGGCTTAACTTCTTCTTCGTCAGGACCGAGGACGTCGTGGCCAATGTCAACGGCTTTCTTGAAGCTTGGAACTACACTCGTGAGTGCCTTGTTTCTTTCTGTGTTTGTTTAGCTCTAAATTTTAATTTTCTAACTTTCCTCTCTTGCAACAAATAGCCATCCTCCTCCTTTGGTCGCTCACATCTCTAACTGGGTCGAGCGAATCCTCCCCTATATCGTAAGGATCCGTGATTGGCCGAGTTTTTTCAAGAGATTCAAACTTGCTCTTCCTTCGACATGTAATTTCTTTTCATTGATCGTGGTCGTTCCACGTTCCATTGTGTATGGATTCGTATTGCTAACTTGATGTTGTACTTTTCTCAGGCA
Source organism: Nicotiana paniculata (assembly GCA_005239505.1). Taxonomy (NCBI): domain Eukaryota; kingdom Viridiplantae; phylum Streptophyta; class Magnoliopsida; order Solanales; family Solanaceae; genus Nicotiana; species Nicotiana paniculata. The sequence continues at coordinate 11,173 of MDKI01103034.1, forward strand.
GGGGATCTTCTCGGAGGAGCCGCCCACTGATGATAGGCTAGAAACTTGTGTTTTAGCCATAGTATTGCATCTAATTACTGCATTTTACGTGTGTGTGAGCTCAAATGATAGTGAATTATACTTATTATGTGTTTTATGTCTTGCAGGAATTATCCTGAGCTATTGAGGTATTTTGGAGATAAATCAAACAAGTTGGAACTTTGATGTCTGAGTAGAAGCTCAAGAAATTAAGCTGGGATCACGCTCGAGGGTCGAGCACCGAATATGGATGTCAAAAAGTGGGTGAAAGAATTTACTCTAAGAAAAAGACATAGTCGTTTCGTGCCGCTTCTTCTCACGAATTCGGGTTTCGATATGTGACAACTCTTTTAAGGAGGCATGAAAAGAGGAGAGTCGCCAC